>JAGGAV010015595.1:0-48386 GCA_017657295.1 Termitomyces sp. DKA64 | reverse complement strand
AAGGTGCAAACTCCGGAAATTGCCATAACTCTGGAGATTGTACTGAAAATGGAAATCCATCATAAATGGCCTTGATCTTTGGACTTACAGCATGTGACCATGTGAAAATATGATGGCAATGAAAGATGGGCTTGGAACAAAGGAAACAAACTAGGGGGTCCAGTATTGGCAGTCCCCTAACAGCTTCCACTTTGGGACAAAGAGTCTTTTAACTGACTGGGTGGCCTCTCATGCCAAGGTATTTTATCCAATCAACAAGTGCCTCTTCCTGTGCAGGGGTAGAAGGAGTTGGTTCTTGTGTGCTTTGTTTTTAGGTGCTGTGAGGACATTGTATTAATGCCATAGAGTGTGATATGGGACTTTGCAATGTATAGCAGCTTGGGTGACAGAGGAGAAAACTTTATTCTCTAAGTCTTGACAAGCTTTTTGTGTGAGAGCCTTGGTGGTAGAGTCAAACAATTTGTGGTAAACAGCAGTGCAAATCATTTCTGCAAGACATTCAACAAACAAATAGATATGCCTTGTGTGTGTCCTTCTGTGCATGCTGCAGCTCAGCCATAGGCAGAGCTACAACAGCCCTAATGTTGTCACACTTTTTTTTGTTGGATAGAAAGATGACCATGTCTCTGAGCTTTCTGCTCCTCAGTATGCTTCAGAATATGAATTTTATGTTATTCTATATGTATGGAAGAATTATATATACTCAGATCTTATACACTCCATCTCAGTTCCACTTGACCAAGCTCCAGTGGGGAACAAAATTGGCTCTGATTTCACATCTTCACACCTCTTATATTTTTACATCTCACTTTCCCCCAGAAACAAGTAGAGGAAACTCTTAATACACAGTATATCTATCTATGGATTTTTCTCCAGACCTAACAGGTAAGCAGAATGGGTTGAATAGTGCATTTTACACATAACAACCCTTTGCACATTGTGACACATGACAGTATTTAAAGAGTACCAACTCAATGCCAAACAAACTTTGTCATCTTGTCAACCTTCCTTTTACCTCCATGCTGCACTTCACACCTTTGATACATCCTCCCACCTGGTATTGTCCACTGCCCCCAAATACTCAGTATAATCCTTGATCCTTTCATTGTACATCATTTCTAGTCATCCTTCTTGTATCTTTTCATGTACATACTCCTTAATGTACCCTGCTCTTTGTGCTCCTATGCACCATCTTCAGATAATTGCCAAAGCAGAGATTCAACCAGCAATGTAACTCACCATGATGAAAGTTTTGCAACTCCCTGTTTTTGGGACCTCAACATCCAGCTTCCTTCAAAAAGGCTTCAACATTACTCTACCACAAGTGTAACATTGCAGGCATCCAACTAAGATACTAGTCAATGGACTTCTGAAGTCCAAAGAAATGCATGAGGTTGTTGTGTTATAGTTGTTGTATTTGCTCAAAATTTCGCAACTCTCTGTTTGTGATAGTAGTGCTTTTCATAATTATACAGAAATGTTTTCAAAAAGTCATTAACTTTGGCTTTGCTTGGAATTGGCATGCCCAAGCCAACACTCAGCTTGTCAGGTGCTTTTGAGCACATGACTGCAACAACTTCTGAGGGTTCAAGATCTCTCAAGTGATCTCTCAAGCATAGATTCATTTTTTTTACCATCTTTCCAGATGTAGTCACTAGGAAGAAACTCATCTGTAACATATATTATGTAAATTGAGGCATGTATGTAAGAAATATTGAAGAGTAATGCCACCATAGTCATCATTCCTGGGAATGAACCTTGTATTGCTGGAAATCATGTGATTCAAGGATGTTGTCCCAAGGCCTGGCTGAAGCAGGCCAAAGTCACTAAGTTCTTTGAAACATAATTCTGTACAAGCCATAACCCATGCCTGTTGGGAGACATTCCACCAAGCTGCACAGCTTAGTGGAATGTCTCCCAACAATACCTTTGGCACAGGTTGTTGGGGGCTTTGCCCTCAAACTCCTGACTGAGCACTGCATCTTGAAAAGCCCTAACCAAGTGCAACAAAGTTGGGCCAGCCCCAACCCCAACTTTGCTACCAATTCTGCTGCACTGAATTAGGGCTTTGTTTTTGAGATGCAGTGCTCAATCCCAGCCTCAATTTTCCTGTGCTCAGTTTGGGCTTTGTTCAAAGATGTGGTGCTTAATCCATTGCTTAGTTCCTGCCCCAACAATCTGATACCCTGCATTGACAATCAAAAAAATTATATGAACCTATTTAAGTTGATTATAGTATACTTTGAAGTGTGAAGAAAGAGCTTCCAGATAAAGATGATCAATCATCTTGTCTTATATTTCATCAAAAATTTCCTTAAATTGGTCTTTTCCACACCTAAAAATTGGTCTTTTCCACGCCTACAGATTCTTTTACACCTTTCACAGAATGACCAAGAAAATGGTATATGTTGATTAAAACTCCCGTCTCTCAGGAACCAGGTTTAAACTCCCGGTGCGTAGCCAGACGGGTAAGATGGGGCCGCCCAGGGCGTCTGCCATCTCAGCGCGAACGTCACTCCAAAAAAAAAAGTAGTCAAAGGCACATGGCTGATGTGTCACGCGAGACACGGTAAGGAGATATACATAATCGTTTACGAGGTCATTGTCGTGTTTTGCAAGTAGAATTGAATACATCAAGATCAACCCTCAATGGGTCAGTGGTATGTACTGCGAGAATTACGAACGAAAGATAACTTTCAGCATTCTACGAAGAGGATGAACAAGGCTACACACAGCTAGATTATTCCGAAATTTTTTCGACAGTTTGAACGCGTTCATAGATTTCACGTTTCCTCCTTGACTCTCGCAAATCCTCTTCTCTCTGCTTCATCTTCTGTCTCCTCCGTTCATCGTCCCGGAGGACGCCTTGATACATGTTCTAAATGTAATATATAAACACTTGTGCCACGAGACGGTTTGATGCTCACCTCGCGCTCCTGCTCTTGCTGGTAGTGAACAGCATATATTGTCAGTGAAGACAACAGGACAGCTCCAAAGAGTGTCAACTTCGCTCCCCTATTCTGCATCTGCCAGCACAGCGGCAGTTATGTCAGAACGTTGAAAGAGATGTTTTTACGCACAGACCATCATGTTCCTTAAACAGAGGCAAACACTGCCGGTTCCCGTTCTTTCACTCATCTTCCGAGCACTTACACTTCTCCTAGTCGTGTTTCATGAGTTCTCTCGAGGTGCGCAATTCGCCAATCATGAAATGGTCAATTTCTTATCGTGCTTTAGGAATTCGAGTCAGTACTTAAGGATGTGGTTTTAGCGAAACGATTGTCGGCCTCAAAGGTGTCAAATCTAACAGATATCGCGATGAAATCCATGGAGGTATACTCAACCTGTATGTTTCAATGTTGTTGGGATTCATGAAAGTCATAGAATGATACACAACTTGTCTCTACTCTTTATCGGACACATAAATCTCTCCCACCGGCTGCGAAGGTGTCCAGTTTATACGTTTTTGATGCTCTAGCTAGGGCTGCTAAACATCATGTGAACAAGCATGGAATATCTGGTGACACCAACTCGTCGAAGGGAAATTGTGCAACTTTTCTGTCCAAAATCGAAGGTGTACTCGAGGGGCTGTTCCAGGACATGAAAACCATTGGCAATTTGGAAGCAAAGGTCAGTTCTCTCAAAAAATTGACTGACCTTTCAAACAATTTTCTGCTCTGGTAATGTATGGACCAAAAGTTTCCGAAGGGCGCTGATTATATGTCCCTAACTTTTCCTCAAACCTCGGGAATGCAAAACCGTGTCTATCGCGCTCTTATTGTGGCTGCGCAGGCCTATCATATACCTCCTTGCTTGATCTTTCATGACTTGATCAGTATGATAGAGGCAGTCCTGACGTCCTTTACTGTTATTTGTCTTACAGGAAAAGACCAAGAAAATTCTTGATATATGGGTAAAAGGGAGCACGTTTCCACCCAAAATTCTTACGCAATTGTCGAGCTTGATGGAGGGAACAGAAAAAGGTGCATATCCTTCCCAGTCCTGTTCGCTAAGTACTCCCCTTTGTAAAAATCAGCATTTTTTTTGCATCCTTCATGTCTGGTAATATGAGAACGCAACTGAATTAATGTATGTTCTGTCTCAGTGCCCGAAGTTCCAACATTATCCGGTGCTGTCGTTGACCCACGAATCGCTGCCGCTCACCCTGCATCTACAACACCTTCTGTCGCGGCTCCTTCCACTGCCCCTCCAGTAATGGATCCTCAAACTACGCTGTTAGCATTATTGGCCCAGGCTGCCCAGGCTACGACTGTCCCAGCGTAAGTCATTCATGTCAGGGTTTTCGATCATGCTCATCATTTATTCCTCAGGCAAACAAGTATAAATACCGGAGTTGACACAGCACAACTAGCAGTTCTGCAGCAGTTAGTTTTAGCACAGACAGCAAATAATGGAGCTCCTTCACAGCCAATGCCACCGCAGGCCCATCCTGTAATGTCACATTCTGTCCCTACACCGTCATATCGAGAGGAACCAAGTTATAACTCTCATAAAGACCCCAGATTAAATGGGCCTCAAATCTCAGACCGTGTGAATGCATACGATGATCAACCTGAGGATCGTTCGAGCTACAGAGGTGGCTATAGAGGTAGCTTTCGTGGCCGTGGGCGTGGTAGATGGGATGATCGTGACCGTGATCGTTTTCGAGAGCGAGATGGCAGGAGTTCACCTCGTAGGATACGGCGAAGTCGTTCGAGGAGCCCGCCCAAGTATGGGGCCCGGCGCGACGTAAGACCATACAGTCCATCTCGTAGGTCAAATCTTACGTCATTGGAATCTCATGGTCATGGTAGTACGGATTCGAGACCGCTGCCTGAAAATGATGGAAAGGACGAATTCGGCCGCGATATTCGACTTCAATCACCCGACAGTGATAAAACGCCTTCAAAGTCCGATACACCACAGTCACCGCGATCCTCTTCACCTGTGCCCGCCTCTACTACTACTTCCACCCCAATCACCTCAGAAGCGATCGTAGACCTCACATCTTCACCCACGAGTAATCACGACCAAATGTCATTATCACCATTGATAGCTGCGAATACATCTTCCAGCATACGTAGTGCACCCATTGTTTCGAGCACAACCTCTACACAACCAGGCTTGGAGAATTTCGACCCAATGACGTTTGACTTTACCTCGCCAGCGTCGTGGGAAGCTCTAGGAAAAATGTGGCACCTTACGAAAGGTTATTTGCCTTCAACTGAGGAACTTTCGCAATTTGTCTTGGCTAGTGGGCAAGCAGCCTTTGCACCCATGATCCAAACACAAAAATGGCAGAGCACGCCTCATTCTCAAACATGGCAAGGCGGAGGGAGAGGGGGCGGGTTTAGTAGAGGTCGAGGAGAGTTCTTCCATAGTAATGCGCGAAATGCTCAAGAAGATCGGGGGCAATATGAAGCGAATAACGAAACTGACGCTATTGTTCTTGGGGGAGGATCTGCTGTTGAGGAAATCGGAAGCCAAGGGGACAGTAGCACCACTGACCAGGCCACTGGCGGGACGGGTGGTAAAATGCAAAGGGTAGGGGACAAATGGGTATTTGTTCGGGAGCCAGTTAGCACATGATGGTAATTATACTATCGCAGTAGTCTGTTAATTTATTACACGGTTGTCACTTCGTTATCCTCCATCCGGGTTAATTGAAATGTTTGCTCAGGTCTTTCAAGTTCGGAATCAATGTACAAAGCTCGAGGTGGAGCCGGATATCCGTTCAAAAAGGTCTTGCGGGAAAATGGATTTGGCCAAAAGATCAAATAGGAAGCAGTCGCGGAGAAAATACCGATGAGGCTGCCGACAATGACGTCTTCGTTATGGTGACGCTGGTTTCTAGAATTTGAGCTAGTATAGGGCAGGGCTGTGAATCAAAGCTCACATAATCCTGAATTCGAGAAATGGCCACGAAGGCTGCCCACGACAAGGGTAAAAGGGTCAACAGTAACTTGCCTAGCCTGCTTGATAACAGTGATTTAGGGGGGCATGGAACGCTGAAGCACCAGGCTGCAGTCATCCCTGCTATCCAAAGGGACAGGGCAGTCATCCCTGAGAATGCTGTGGAGGAGTGACCGGAGGGAAACGATTTTCGCCCAGTCAAAATGATAGACTCATGTCTGTCAGGTGGGCTGAGAGTGAGAGCGAGAAAATATCGTCACACTCGCGCACCCTGTACATTGTCTGAGGATATCATCCCAGGCGCACCGAGCAAGGAAGTCCGGTCGTAAGCGACCTGGAAATCTTCAGATTCTGAATGTGATATGAAGGAGGGACCAACCTAGAGCATGTTTTCCAAGTGTAGTAAGGAGGTGTGCCAGCCCACTGTAAAAAGCTCAATTCGCTGCGCCCGTGACTATTCATCGAAAAACTCACCTTGCGGCAGCCACCACGATGATACCGTGGTGAATCTCCATGACTGAGCTCCTGGTCCATCCTGAGAATGCAAAGATCATGACAGGCATGAAGAACGCAATGTTGCGGTTTAATGGGGAGCTAACACTGAAATGATACAGCATAGTCGATAATACCACATTTCGTTGCAGAGGGGCACTTACGTGTCCTTTCCATGAGGGTGACTGATAAGAGGATCGCTCAAGTCAAAAGTCCTTTCATAAACAGGGAGATTTCCTGCCATCCAAGAACTTATCCAAATGAATAACACCACAGTCCTGTACAACTTTCAATGAGTCTCAATTGTAACAATGAGGATGATATGTAAGGCCCGGGTTACCAATCGATTACATATGACCTGTCGAACCAGTCAAAAGAACCAATCCCAAAGAGGCGGTTAGCCTGTATTGAGCGAGGAGGCATGCTTCGTCAACACGAACGCAATTGCAACAGAATGATATGACATCTTGACTGCTCGGAGAACCCATCCCATGATTTTGAGAAGATCACGTTGTGACATCACGCGACCGTGACACTTTGACCTTGGAGGACGCTTGCCTCGCGTCTTCTATTTATTCGTCAGTACCACCATGACGAAGCCCAAGTCTCCAACAATGACGCGCACAAAGGGACAGACATCTCTCGATGCTTTTTTTGGAGGGGGAAACTCCAAAAACGAAGCCCACGACGCGTCAAATGACACGGGAGTGGTTGAGTCCAACCAAGAAGATTCTGATGTTGAGATGTCCGATGCCCAACCGACGAAGAAGGGCGTCAAAGCTACTGCGCCAGATGCATCCGACCTCCCTCCAATTCACCAGATTCCTGCTATATTCTCTGACCTCATCAGTCGGATTCCAGAAATCAAAGATGTAGCCTTGCACGTTGCAGGTCGCAAACTACGTGTTGCAACTATGTGTTCTGGCACAGAGTCTCCTCTTTTGGCTCTCGAACTAATTCAGAAGTCTATCTTTGACCAGCACGGCCTTCATCTCGAAATCGAACATGTGTTCTCGTGTGAGATCGAGCCTTTCAAGCAGGCCTACATCGAAAGAAATTTTCACCCTCCTCTTCTCTTCCGTGATGTTTGCGAACTTGGGCATGATGAAGCGTGAGCTTTTGTTCCATTTTTGCATGCCCTATCTTTGACGGTTTGCTGTTCTTATCAGACATACTGCCTATGGAGCACTTGCTCCCGTTCCCGGCGATGTCGATATCCTGATTGCTGGAACTTCCTGCGTTGACTATTCCAATTTGAATAACCAGAAGCAGGACATTGATGCTAGTGGGGAATCTGGTCGTACATTCCGTGGCATGATGACCTGGGTCAAACGACATAGACCTCCCCTGGTCATCCTCGAAAACGTTTGCTCTGCACCTTGGGATAAAGTGAAGGAGTACTTTGAGAATAACGACTATAGTGCTGAACACCAGAGGGTCGATACCAAACAATATTACATCCCTCATACTCGGACTAGAGGCTACCTCGTGGCAGTTGATAAGAAAGGATCGAGCATTCCGAGCAAATGGTCCGACCTGGTGAAGAACAAGCTCAAGAGACCTGCTTCGTCGACACTGGATGCCTTCCTTCTTCCATCGGATGATCCTCGTATACATCAAGCAAGGCAAAAGCTCGTTCAGGAGAGTTACAATGCGCTTGATAGACGAACAGGTCGTACCGACTGGAGTCGTTGTGAATCGCGCCATCAGAGGGCCAGACTCGAGGAAGAACTGGGAGCAAAACGCCCATTAACGAGTTGGGACGAAGGTTTGTGATCATTCCACTCGTCTAGTAAGCGGACTAATGTCGCCCTCAGGTGGCTTTTGTAAATTACCAGATTTTGCTTGGGGAGATTGGGGCGTTGGTCAAGTAGAAAGAGTGTGGGACTTGATGGATATCAGTCTGCTTCGTTCTGCTACTAAAGGCATTGATCCATCTTACAAGACGTGGGTCGTGATCAACTTCGCATGATCTCTGAAGCTGACCTAGTGGATACAGTATAGTTTGGAATCTCTCGCAGAATGTTGACCGAACTATCGGCTCCAACAAAGTCGGTATTTGCCCATGTCTCACCCCATCTATGATTCCATACATCACGAACCGAGGCGGACCCATGGTCGGGCTTGAGGCCTTGTCGATGCAAGGTCTCCCGGTCGACAAACTCCTGCTCACTCGTGAAACTGAAGATCAATTGGCAGATCTCGCTGGCAATGCAATGTCTACCACTGTCGTAGGCGCCTGTATCCTTGCTGCCTTGGTGGCGGGCAAGAAACTGCTCAAGGCTGGCGATGATATCCAGACTTACGAGACAAAGGCGGGCACTTACGATTCAGACATAACTCTCATGGACGTTGACGCAGTCGTCGAGGCATCCACCCCTAGTGTTATTGTAGGAGAAGACCAGCTAGTGCAGGAGCCACTCGATCTGTCTGTGACCAAAACAATTCCATTTTCGAACCTTCTGTCGGATGCTGAGAAGAGCGCTCGACTTTGTTCCTGTGAAGGTCGCTTGGATATAACGAGGAGACCGCTTTTCCTATGCCAAGACTGTGGTTCCTCGTCTTGCAAAAAATGTGGTGGACGTCCTGAGCATAATCCAGTCCTCATCGACGTAATCGCTAACCCTCGCTTACCACCTTCCGACTTTGCAAAGGAGCTAGAGTCCACTTTACCTATGTGTATCACACTTCCCAACGTGACTCAGGAATTACTTGATGGTCTCAAGGTTAAGGCACAAGTCTCGATTCCTGAACGACGATGGTCGAGTTGGTCTGCAGCAGTCATTCGAACATCCGGATCTGAACTCCGTTTTGTTGAGACCAAGCGTCAAGAGATTTGGAGTGCTGTCTATCGTTCTGCGTTCGGAATCCTCGAACTTCTGTTACACCCTCAACAACCTGAATGGCGGCTTTACGCTGTGCCAGAGGAATCCGATCCAGCAAACGCCGAGATTCGACGTGTCCTTGAGTCTCCAATAGGCAGACTTATAATCAGGGATGATTTGCTCTCGGGGCAGTGGGAATTCGGCCTGCCCTATGTAACCTCCGTTTCTGTCAAAGTCAGAGGAGTTGGAGAGCTTGTAGACTCATGGGAAGCGCGCCTGGGTTTGGTCAGCGAGGAATTTAATATGAAGAAAGTATTCTCTGCCCTCCACATCACAGTGCCTTCTGACAAAGTGGAGCTTTTTGATCGCGACATCTCAGGAACGTATGACCTATTTGAAAAATGCGGAACTGCAAACGGGGCTTTGCACAAAAAGCAAGCTATGACGTCCGAGGTTGCTTTACCGCCGATCTTCCTGTTTCTGGATCCTCATCGCACAGACGACTCGGAAGACTGTTTTGTTTTCTCCATCAGTAAACGTCGATATGAATATGGGGAATCACGACCTATCATTGGCAAATTAGATACCTCGTGGAGACAATCAAGTGAAGAAGGTGAACAAGATGTTCTGTGTCGAATACCTTCGAAATGGATGCCAACCGATATAGTCAACCTCCAGGTCGGTCCACAATAGCGAAATAATTTTGATTCAATTGACAGTTTATCTAGGCTTCGGCCACAGCATATGCTACTTTTGCGACGCCTGGAAAATCCCTTGAAACATCTATCTCTAATGATGCGTGCTGTAATGCAAATGCTCTCCTTGTTTGCACTGTTCCTCTTCGTGGTCAAGCTAATCCTGAGTGGCCTCGGGGAGCATGGAAAGAAATTGACAAAGTTCATGAGCGCAGTACCTTCAAGGCATTGGCCTGGCTATTAGAACGAGTGAGGCATGTCGACGAGAAGTTCGTTGACTGGCACGAAGTTGGTACCCCGACCGAATTCTCCAACTGTGAACGATGCGCTCCCACTGCACCGGCCTTAGAATGGACGCAGGTCGGCAAAAAAGTAGTTGCAGTTGAAGACCCTGTTCAGGCTGGAGAATATGAACGAAGACTGAAGAGACGCCCGAGCCCATTTTTGACGGAGCTCAAACTCGACGAAAACAATGTTGGCACTGTCAGAATCGGAGTCAACATCCCTTCGCTCATTCACCGTGCTCATTCACGCCTGCCAACTGTGAATCGTAGTGAGCCCGCCATATTGTCGTGGAAGATCAACACCAATTTTTCTCCTCTTGCGACCATTGACCATCCTCCTTTCAACATTCTGAGCAACAAACGCGACAAAGAGCACAGTCAACCGCCGTCCTTCATACTTCCTTTACGAAGAGAGCAATTACGCTCCTTAGACTGGATGCTTCGCCAAGAGTCTCCTGACGCGGCCCCTTTCATAGAAGAAGAAGTATCTGAAGCTATCCTTAGCCCACTTGGTTGGAGGGCAGAAGGTCGTGCCCAACGCCCCGTTCACATACGAGGCGGTGTACTAGCTGATCAAGTTGGATATGGCAAGACTGCCATCACTTTGGGTTTGATTGACTGTGCTTTCGCGAGCGTTAAGGAGGAATTCAAGAAGATGGGCGACATCCCGGGAAAGATACCCGTTAAAGCTACGCTTATCATTGTTCCTCCCCACTTGACTCTGCAGTGGAAAAATGAGGTTAAGAAATTCACCGGTGACAACAGTTTCAGGGTCGAGGTGATTTCGAGTGTGGCCAGTCTCAACTTGCTTACCATTGCCAAAATCAAGAAGGCTGATATCGTTATTGTCGCTTCCAACATCTTCAAGAGCAATGTCTATCTTGAGAATCTTCAGCTACTTGGTGCTGCTGGAGAGCTCCCTGGGAAGGAGGGACGTCATTTCAACGCTCACCTTGACAAAGTCCTTGCTTCTTTAAGGTCACAAACAGAGCTCCTGAAAACTAACGGAGCCGCAGCTGTCGCGGAGCAGATCAAGGTTGCCGAGGAAGAAAGTAAGCAAGAATTTTGATATATTCCGGCCTGTATGCTCAAATCAGACGACCCAGCTCAAAAGGCTGTCGCTGCCGCCTCGGCACTGCTGCAGTCCAAACGTCTGAAAGGCAAATCCTACAGGGAAGCGATCGAAAAGGCTCATGCTAAGGTCGAGGCTAGATCACAAGTCAAAAAGGAAACGAAGCTAAACAATGCGGCCAATGGGGAGGCGGTGAATAGTCAAGATACATCACTCACTGGCAAAGTTGTTGAGGTCTATATCAGCACCCTACCCCCTGGAAAGTCTTTTGTCAACGGAAAGAAGTCTGCCGCTCCGTCTGTCGCCTCAACACCTCCTGGGACGGAACTTGAATCCGACGCTACCGAGTCTACGGTCGAAACTAGATCAGAGGAAAATCGCAAGATTCGCCGACGTGCTTCAACTAAGACATCCTTTGTTCTCTCTAGCGACTCGGAGGATGAGAGCAATGAGGAAGTGCCGAAGAAGTCCACGAAGGCCGTGTCGAAGAAGCCTGCACGAAAAGGCACCAAAAGGAGTTCAGATATATCTCCTGATTATGAAGCAAGTTCTGGCGAGGAGTCGGAATCTGAAGCATCTGATGCTGAAGAGTTGGCAGAGGAATCAGCAGAGGAATCAGCAGAGGAATCAGTATCTTCAGGCAACGAAGGAACGGCGAAGAAGCGCAAAACATCGAAGACCAAAGGCAAGTCAAAACCCAAGGCCATTCCCCGACCCATAGCCAACGGGAAAAGATCCACCTCAATCTCGGACGTTGACATGGACGTCGACACAGATGGCTCTACAACAAAGCTCACAAAACGCAAGGCTGTTGGTGGGGATAAGCGTCCAGCTAAAAAACAGAAACGCGTTGATAACGACCCATGGAAGCTCGACACACCGGCTGTCCAAAAAGACTGGACCAATATGAAGGCACCTCCGTTGGAGATGTTCCACTTTGCGCGCAAAGTTGTCGATGAATATACATACTTGGATGGCAAGGTCCACTCCCTTGTAACCAAAATGACTGCGGAGCGGAGTTGGGTTCTTTCCGGAACGCCACCCATTCACGATTTCGGAGCACTCAAGACGATCGCCGCCTTCTTAAGCCTCCATCTGGGGGTTGACGATGACGCTGAAGGGCAGTCCGCCGAGATTAAAAAACGTCGCAGGGAGCAGACCGGTTTGTCACATTGGCTGTATATCCCGATAAACGCTGACCTTTGCTGCAGCTGTGGAACAGTTCCATTCGTTCCGCGAAGTACATAGCCTTGAGTGGCACGCCAATCGTATCGAACTAGGCCAACGTTTCTTGGATCGTTTTGTGCGGCAGGTGTGTTTACTTTCAGAGGGTTAGATTCTCAGTCCTTTATTCACGTTTATCGTACCAGAACATTGCCGAGATCGACGAAATCCCGTGGACAGAGAAAATACAGCAGGTTATTCTTCCTGCAGCAGAACGCGCGATCTATCTGGAACTCGAACATCACTTGCATGCCTTGGACATGACCATTAAAAGGGCCAAGAAGACGGAGAGTGATCGAGAACGTCGTCTGAACGAATCTCTTGGGGAGAGCAAGTATGTGATATGTCTACTTTCTGGCATTTTCTAATTAGTGGAACGCAGGTCTGCTGAAGAAGCCTTACTCAAGAGATGCTCGCATTTTGATCTCGAAATGAGCAATGATAACGCAATGAAGGCATGCGACGTTATTGTAAAGGAGAGGCAGAAGCAGCTCGATGAATGCAAAACCGAACTTCTCAAGTCGATCAAGGAGGGCATAAAGCGAGAAAAAAGCCTCGGACACCTAGGTTCCGAGTCCATGTTTGTCGAATGGATTCGAGTTTCTCGTGGTGAGGAGGGCATCGAAGATACAGAAGCGTCGCAGATGGTCGTGCAGCTGCTCGAAGAAGCGGGAGTCAATGAAGCCGGGTTTGAAAAGCCGAAAAAGAACGCAAAGGATATCAAGTGGACCGAGAGTTTAAAAGAACGAGCTTGGGAGCACCGAGAGAAAACCCACGAGATTAGGCGTCTCACAAAGGAGCTTGTTGGTCGTGTCCGCTCCCTCCGATATTTTAGTGTCGTTCGCGATCTCCAAAAACAGAGGGAAGAACCGCCGGTCGTTGACTGCCCAAATTGTGACAGGAAGGGTATTCCTACGACCGATGTAGCCGTTTTATCGTCTTGCGGCCATATGGGTTGCTATGACTGCGTCAGGAGTCGTGCCGAGAGCGAGGAGTGTGTTTACGCTGGAAAGGGAGGGTGTAAAGCTGCTGCTAGAGTCCTCAATGTTATCAAAGCGGAAACGTTGGGTGTCGACGACCCTACTCGTCATGGCCAGGGAAAACACTTCGGTGAGAAATTGCAACAGATCGTTGACCTTGTCAAGTGAGTGCGGTTATTGATCGGGTTGACTTCAATGGCTGACACTTGGATTCTTAGGAACAAAGTCAAGAAAGACGAACGAGTTTTGGTCTTTGTGCAATTCCCTGACCTAATGAAGAAAGTGACGGAAGCTTTCACTTACAACAAAATCAAGTTCTTGGAAATCAAGGGTACTGCACACCAGAAGAGCAAGAACCTGGAACAATTCCAGAATGACAGCAAGGAGCGTGTATTACTTCTCAACGTCATGGATGAAAGTGCTAGTGGCGCGAACCTGACGTCCGCGAACCATGCCATCTTCTTGTCACCCCTCCTCGCGCCGTCAAAAGAAATCTATAAGGCTTGCGAGACGCAAGCAGTTGGTCGTTTGGTGCGATTCGGCCAGACGAAACACGTCTACGTATGGAGATTTTTGACGATGAATACTATCGATGATGAGATCTGGGAGAAGCGACAACAAGAACTATCAGAACTGGCCGTAGGACCATCTTGATTCAGTGCTATCGATGCCACAATCAGCTATAATCTTTGTAAAATCTACTCCATTGCTTTGCAGCCGAAAATAAGTACTTAAGTGGAACGAGGGGTATTCACATAATGTGAATGGTATATATCTTTGTGCATTATTAATTAACTCACTACAATTACAAGCCCTCGCTAAGAGGTTAAATCACTTAGACGACATCACGTAGCCTGAGGTATCAAGTATCTTCTTGCCACAGATTGAGCACAAACCCTTCTTATAAGCACAGCCTAAAGATGTCGGAAACTGAATCGAAACAAGGGAGGCACCTTGGAAATAGTGACACACCATGGCAATACTTTGCGCTGTTTTGAGTCGTCGGCTGCTTACAATCCTTACACTTTCCTTGGTAGGGCTATTGTGCAGGTTTAATATCGGATCTTTTTTCAAAACAGTCGCTACCACGCACCTGAAAGCGGTTCTTGGAGCTGCCTGGGCGACCCAATAGTTTATTCTCGCCGACCTTTCTTGTTCCATCCTTGATGCTCTTAGAACTAGACGTGAAAGGATCAGGGGCTGCGACTTTTGATAGTTTCTATGGACAGAGATCAATATACTCCGGAGAGCCTAGACAAAGACTTACCGACTCGCATTTCTTGCAGACCATGTCGTGGCTCGGAGCAAGTCCTAATCTAGGAACGGCACTCGCTGGAAGCGCTGACTCAGCAGATCGGGAAACACGATCGGACCTGCACTCCATTGGGAACATCAAAAATTATTATTTAAGTCGTACTCGTTTCTCGTTTCTTTCTTGCAGTGGCCATCGCAACACGCAAGTACAATGGACGATCTTGTCCTATTATCCCTACTTTTCAAAAAGAATTTGCACGTCCTTACGCTTGGGTCACCCCTTCCGTTTGTGAAATGATCTATTTGGGAAGGTGCCACCCTACCATCGGGCTCCTATTGTTCCTTCCCTTGCTTCGCAATGTCCCTCCGACGCCTGCCTCGCAAAAAATGTCTATCAAAGCCAAACTCTCTCTGACTCCTTCAACTCAAATCCGTTGACATGACATCCTTTACAATATGTTATGGGACCCGGCTCGTTACAAAAGATTCTGCGCCGCACACAATGACTTTCCTATCAACCAACAGGTGTTGGGCGCGATTTACTTTATCTTGGTTTTTAGCGCGTTAATTCAAGTAATTGGAGGCTGTTCGCGTGCCGATGTTGAGTAACTTTCTTTTTCTTTTCTTTACTAGCGATGGGGTCTGCTATAAAATCGCATGCAAGGAAGAGTAGGATCTCCAACACACCATGTCTCCATATCTGCATAATCGTCACTATAAGATCTCGAACGATGTCTTAATTCTGGTTTTACGCTATTTAGATCCAACCTCCCTATGGCGCGCCTGCAAGGCAAGACCTTTGCTCACTTTTCTGTATTCCGTTTCTCATACTCCATACTCAGGCTTTTAAGAGAATTCATCTCCTTGTTATGGAATACTCGCCTCTTCACTACGTTTTTGAACTAGCCATAGCCGGAATGAGCGATGGGCCCGCGTCCCATGCCTATAGGCCTGCTGTTGGACGTCTCCAGCTTCTAGCTACATATAGGAACGATTGGCCCTCGTTGATCTGGGGCCATGAACACAAGATGCGTCTTGCTCCGCAGACACGTTATGGCGTGTCTGGTAGTTTCCTCCATCAGATCCATATACACGGTGGACAGCACTCACTTGACCTTGCGGAACTGCCATCCTGCCGTACTTCTCGCTCACCTGCACTGACTCGTCACCTAAGGTTCCGTACTCCAGAAATTCAGAACATGAGCCTTGATCGCTCTCAATCACTCATTGTCACCAGTCACGTCCTAAGGTATGAATGAGCTCTCGGGATTCAACTAACGCCTGACACCCCTTGAAGTCTTCAGAATGGCATTGGTGTCGTCTTGTATTTCAGGGACCTTTGGACGTTTGAGAAGCATCCACGGGCTTACAGTGGCACATATGACTTTAATATTGGGCCGGTTTCCGTTTCCAGTATCTCCATAGCTATCGCTGGCCACAATATGTCGATCTCCTTCGAGTTTTCCAATGGCAAGATCATGCATCTCGTGCTCAATTGGTGCACTTTTAAAGCTGGGGTAAGTTTATCATCTGTTTCCTCGATACAGTCTTATCGGGTATTATAAACAGTGGTTGGAAGATAACGATATTCAATTCATCAGCGAGAATCGTCTGCTCGTTGTCCGACGCAGTCGCGGTCTTCCGTATCTAAGTCTCTACAACATTTCGAATATCAACGCTGTGGTCGTCGAGCGTGATTATGAACTTCCCGAGGCCTGGGCGAGGTCCACTATCGGATTCAGCCCCAACACATCTACATTGACTGATCAGCCCTCCCCGTCTGAAGCTATGTTTTATCCTGACCCTTCCAGACGCGTGATCCTCGTCGTGGTCAAGACGCCTTCTCCAACTGGAGGACCATCCACCCGAAACTGGCTTATAGTCAACGAATCGTTTTTCCGACCGAGTTCGCGCAAGGATCGTCTCCGAATATCCTGGCAGGAGTGGAGCCAGGTTTGCCTCATCCGCAATGCTCATCCGGCTATCCTTGGCCCCTATGTCAACGGAAGTCGCATCGTTTTTGCGGAGAACGGGCCTCGCCATTCGCCTCGCGCTCCCGTGTTATCTCTCATTGAGTTTGCACCCTTTCCTGATTCGAGCTGTGTTCAGACACGTGCCTGGTCCTTGGTTGGTCCACGCTGCGTTCTTGTTCCGAACGAAAAGAGTCGCGAGTTGCCCCCTAAGACCGTTGATGGTCGCCAAATTGAAGATATTCGTCTTACTGAGGATAATATCGTCTTGTTTCTGGTATGTGACAGCTGAGAAGCGTGTGTGAATCCCCTTCTCACGTCTTATCATTAGAACGATCAGGACGACTCCAAACCTGTCAACATCCTCACCTTTGGAGTACCACACTCAATGGGACGCTCCCACCTTGGCCACAAGCACCATTAAATTGCCGCTGTAGTTCGTTGTGCCGAAATATCAGATTCGGCGAAATTGTATGACATATCCATTGCTAGCTCTTCTGCATCTTGAAATACATCTGTAGTGATAACGTTATCAAATGAAATCCAGAAAAGGGGTAAAAATCTCTTTGTTGATTGAGAAATTTGCGAAACTGCTTTTATTGGAACAGCTGCTCGTAGTACGTATGATGGCAGCCTTGACAAGATCACAAAATCCTCCATTTCAGCACGATCCATACGACCCACCGCCTCCTGTCCTTATCATCATTATTATCCTTTACACCCCAAGGCCTTTCTTGGCTGCCTTTGACCTCCTTCTCTACAGCACTTTGAATGTCAAAACCAGCATCCTGGACAGCGCTGAGGAACGACTGAATAGTGTATCGACCAGTGTGCAAGCCAGCAATTAGGTGTATGCGCGCAGAAGATGACCTCCTGAGCGTCAATTTTAGACTTTGGATGAAGATTGCATGTAAAGTAGAATTCCACAACGTATCTGCTGCAACGACAATATCGAAAAAACCGCCGTCACCAATGATGGTTGAAGCATCAGAACCCCATGCATATGGGACAGCGACACAACAGTGCGAGACATCGTTGCGGGCAACATTCTCTGCTAAGGTCTTCATCAACAGTTCGTCGGGGTAGTCGCTGACCACAACAGACACGTTGTTGAAAGCCTTTGCGATCAATATCCCGGGGAGACCAGCTGATGCACCTAATTCAAGGATCCGTACTTTTTCACCATCAGCTTTGTGTGCAGAGATTGAGTCAATAGACAGCTGATCGAGGTGGTCTGCTAGGTAGTGTGACGACACCCAGATATCGGACGCGTGCAGAGACCAATTTGCGGAAAGTGTGTCAGGTGTAACTAGTGTGACCTTTAGAGGTTTATCTGTGGCGCAAGCTTTAGACGACGAATTTTTACACTCGTGTGTGTACACAGAGCCTGCCGAGGCCAGTGTAATCGGTTGGTAATCAAAAAGTGTCTCCAACGAACTAGAGAAGATATCAGTGGCGTCCAACTCGGGACTCCCATCTTCCATCTTCGGGCTGGAATGCGGATCCGTCACTAACTGGTGGTAACAATAAGGAACTTAAGTTTCTGGCTTACCACGATGGTGCACGCCGAACGTGATTGTTGGCAAGATCTTTCTGGAGATTGAGGGGGCAATTGTCCATTTTTGGAAGTATTTAGAACTCAAGCCCCCGATAAACAGATCTCGAAATGGCGACATAAATTCAATCACACCCGAAAGATATTCAATCTACTATCCCATCCACAGCTTGCCAAAATGCCTTCCTCGTAAAGTGACCATCCACAGCCAACAACAAACTCTGTATGAGGATCATGAATGTGCATCAACTGTGCTCGACCAGGGGTGGGAGTTGTGTTCCATCTGTAGATTTAATTGAATTCAGTATCTCGATTTTCAAGCAGAAAGAGCAACAGACACTCGACAGGTCATATCGTAGCTCGCAGTTGCCAGTATTTCAGCTCGATGAGGGCTCCACTGAACTTTCCTGACCGCGTATTCGTGGCCAAATAATTGCGTTTCACGAGCAGCACCGACTTGATTGAGTTCTCCAGGCTTGATCATTCGACAATCCCAAATGTTGACAACTTTGTCAACACCCCCACTTGCTAATGTGAGCGGCCGATACTTATTCCAGTCGATAGACAAGACTTCTCCAGGAGATGCTGGTATTGTGAGTACTGCTGCTGACATTGGAGTCGCAAAGTTGTTGGTGGGTCCGGAGGGGACATATGCGGGAGACCTGAGGTCGAAGATCTTTACTGTCCCGTCCGTTGAGCATGTTGCAAGCGTATCGGGCTGATGCGGAGAGAAGAGGGCCTGATAGACACAAGATTGGTGAGCTTGTAGAGTGGATAGGGATCTTGGCCGGTCTGGTGTCCACTGCCATTTGATAAGAGTAACTTCTGATTCCAAGGGGTGTATACCGTACCAGTTTAACTGTTCCATCCCAAGATGACGAAGCAAAAGTGTCCTTTTTTATATTTGACCAGTCTACAGAGAAAACTTCACGTGTGTGCTCTTGCCATGCACGTATAGGTAGATCCTAAAATTACTCGGGATAAGCAAAGATCGATTGTCCAAAGTTACCGGAGTATACGTTGAGCATCACGTCCCACAGCCTAATCGAACCATCTCCTGAAGCCGTGACTAGCTGATTCTCATGTATTTCGGACCACGCGACGTCATACAGCCCGTCTTGAGTTTCATAACTGGCACCTTGGATGATCAGTTTGGAGAGGTAGCCACAACCAATCAACGTACAACTTGTCGAGCTTCAGCAATGGAAGGCCAGCTGGTCCAGGAGCCAGAGAAACCAGATGGAGACGTCCATTACCAACTAAGCCAAAGTTGGCCGAAGATGCAAGGGCGATGCGGTTATTATGAAATGGGGACCATGCCAAGGAATAATGAGCAAAACCAGGGGTTTGCAGAAGGCTTGGAGGCGGGTTCATCGTGGTTGTCTGCCAGCGCGATTATGAGGACAGAAGATAACAGTGAAGCATGCAGGAAGGAAGAACCGGAATAAGCCTACTTACAGTTTAACGTTTAACCGAAGGGTCGTGCTCTTGGCTTTACCAGTCACATGCGAGTTTCTGTCCCTGGGCTTCCACAGGCCATCCTCTCTGCTGTATCCTCTGCAAAAACAATATCCTCTTCAGAGGCTGTTCTCAGACTCGCAGAGTTCTTAGGAAAGGGCAATGTAGCTGTCTTGACCGGTGCGGGTGTTAGTGTGGACTCTGGTATTCGGGCATATCGAGGAAATGACGGCCGTTATATGAATCCAAATTACAAGTAAGCAGACTGTCGTCGTGCTATTGGCGCGCATAACACAATGAAGACCCATATTCTACCATGAAATCATAGATGAAACACAGAGAGGGCACTCCTTTCGGTGAGGAAGACTCTTTGAGTAACGAGTCAGCGCCTATACTCTCGATTTAACTTTCAGGCAACGTTACTGGTGGGTCTTTTACACTCTCCACTTCTGTTAACACCTCCCCCGGCGCTGGCCAGGCTGAGGTCATACCTGGGGTACCCTCCTGTTCGGGACGCCCAGCCTAATACAACTCACTTTGCGCTTGCTGCATTATTACATACATCAGTCATCTCTCATATTGTCACTCAAGTGAGTCATCGTCTATACTTTTGATGTAACTGGCTTTATACGTTCTAGAATGTCGATGGACTTCACCAAAAGGCACTATGTCAGAAGGCTGGTCCTCACTGGGGTCCCGTCAGATTACAGCAGACTATTCTAGAGCTCCATGGGACCTTGCACGTTTGTCACATTTTCCATTTTTGAGATTATCGATAACAGGGCCGGTAGCGTGTACATTGCAAATATAGACACTCTGTAGACCGCCGTTCTTTCCAGGATTGGCTCTCTACTGCAAATCCGCGGTGGAAGGAGTTTGCGGATGAGATGGAAAGGACTTCAACTCAACCAAGAACAAACCCAGACGGAGATGTACGAAGCCTTCCTTTTGTCGCTTTTTTATGTTATGCATATTTTTCAAGGTCGCCATTGAGGGCTTAGGCATTTCCTACAGCGACTATATCGTTCCGGATTGTCCACTGTGTTTTCTAGAACACCGTAGAAACAACATCGTACGATCTACTGATCGTTATCTTCATACTGGTCTCACTTCACAACTTTGTAGCACAAACCCGAAGTAATTTTTTTTGGAGAATCCATCCCCCAACACATTAAAGAGCGATCGTAAGCCTCTTTTCTGCGTTCAGTATTCTCCTCTGACTCAATGGATTTAGGTATCAAGACATTGAGAATTCAGACAGAATATTGATAATCGGCACTACTCTTGCCACATATTCTGCTTATAGGTATGCGGTAGCTTGTGGCATACGTGATCCGGGTTTCCAGCTAACCTTCTATATCTAGATTACTTAAACACGCTCTCGATCTGAAAAAGCCTATTATGTTATTGAACGTGGGTCCTACTCGGGCAGATGGAATTGCTGGGGTCGTCAAAATTGATATGGCAAGTGGAATCATCATGAGAGACGTAGCACGTACTGTATTGTAAGTATTCTTTCTCTTATCTTTATGAGTTTATCATTAATGGCTTTCAGAGGATCGAAGGCTACCAACGATCCCGTAGTCGCAGAAATGTTACGCAGCGGCATCGTCAAACCACCGCTTATGGAGCATGAATGATAATTTAACGTAATGACTAGATCCATGATCGTTTACACGGTATGGGATATTACGACATGGAAATATTGATTGATGGCTAAAAGGTAGAATATGGGATAATAGAGTGTCTATATGGTACATCAATTCGTTGAACGGGTCCAGAGATGCCAGGTTATGGATACAAATGATGTGATGAAGGGAATGATATTTTGACCAAAATGAGAGGGAACAAACACAACACGAATCCAAGCAAGTCATTGGCAGCTCAGATCTCACAGGCGGCTGAAATTGAGCTGGCAGTGAGATTATGTACTATCGTCATCATCGTCTTCGAGGTCTTCCTCTAGACTCATGTGGGGGACGAAATCAGCATCGAGCACGAAACGGGGAACAAGAAGCTGATCCCAGCTCCAGTCCTGCCAATGTGTTGAGATGAAGGGCTGACTCTTCCTCCCATGTGTACGAAAAAGATACTCCTCGAAAACGGCATCTGGATTAGGCGATGGTAAGGGCTTCATGATCATAAATGAAGGTGGTCTGGATGAGTCATGATAACGAAGGGGACTGGCCGAGGACAGGGGTATCGAGTCGGAATCCTGTTCGAAGGAAGGGGGATGAACCCGGTTGTCAGGTTCTTCGGAGCTCGGACGACTCAATGGCCGCAGCCTGAGAATCTAGATGCGGGTAGAAAATATCTAGTCGATGGGGTCAAGTCGTCAAAGCTTACGAGCCAAAACGTACATCGAGATGTGTTCGCGCCTTTGCCTTTGCCTTCAAAAGCTTCGGAATCCGTTTCTTCGGGGTGGGGGACGCAGAGGTAAGATGTTTCTTTAAACACCGGGTTCTATGAGTCCGCCAGTGGTGGCCGTCAAAGAGGCTCTTCATCGAGAGCTTGATGCTCGAGCCGCAAGTTCGACATCTAACAAGGTAAGGGCTGAGGACGATGGCCATTGAATCCTGCAGCAGTTCCTTCTCACGGGCCTTCTCAGCTTCAGTGTGTGGCACCGGCACTTCATCCTCAGAACTACTGGCGTGGATGAAATTTGATCACTATACACTAGGGGGGACTAGAACACACCTAGAAAGGGGCGTCAGACTGTCATCGTCACTATCGTCATTGAATCTGAATGAAAAGTTTTTCGATTTTGCCATTGCTACACGCACGCTGGATTTACTCACGGATGTGGAATTGAAATAGACATAGGCCGGCAAAACTCCTAGGATGACGTAGATAGTTCAATAGAGGAAGGCCAAAATAGGCGTTGAACCCAACGCACACTCCTCTCTGAACGGCTTTGACCCGCAAGGATGGTCGTCATCAAGGACTATAGGTTATGCAAATAAAGGATGATCTACTCGGGGTATCCGGTAGACCTTAGCAAAGATCACCGATGGAGTTTTTAGACGTGAGGTTCACAGGGAATGTCAAGTTATGCCGCTATCTTCGTTCAGACCAAGAAGAATATAAGGTTCTTGTAGACATTCGGAAAAGCCTCAAAGGCAAATAAGCCCCACCACGGCAAAGCCCGACTGATGCAAGGTCGAAACAGCAAAGTTGCAGCCCCATGACTTAACGACAGTGACGACGCGTGGCAAGTGCGTGGACCCTGAAATAGCATTATAAAATGGGCAGCGAAAAGGTGTATCCAGAATTACAACACGTATTTCGAGAAACAGAGCCGAGAAAAAATCCCCATTGCGTGTGGCAAATTATTAGTGAAGGGTATACATACTACTAACTTCGTGAGAGGTTCTCCTTGAAACCTCGGATAAATGCTTGAAAGGGAAGAGCAAGCCAACCGGCTGCTGTTTTGGGTTCTTTGGACGGTTCTTCGCAGGTTTCAGTGCGAGCGCGATTGGCTGGCCTCGACATTGTGACATCTGGTTCTCCTTCAGCACTTTCTTCGTCTTCGCGAGCACGTTTTGTGCCTTGGGTTTTCGTAGTTTGTTTGGGCTCGGAGACTATCAGCGTAGCTTCTGTAGATGCCACAGATGCAGTTGAGTGAGGGGGGCGCCCGGGGAACGGAATGGTCGAGATATCTGCCTTTTCGACCTTCGGCGAAAAGCTACGAGGTCTGCCCAACGTCAAGAGATTGATGATATGGCACCCCATAGAACAACTCACTGAGTGCAGGTAATTTGATGCCCTGTCCAAGCAAGGAGGTTGTACTCGCCTTGGTACTCACCATTCTCACCATTCGAAATGATTATGCTGTCACAGTAAGCACAAATGACCTCGCGTTCGGTGAAGGATTTCACTTGAGAATCATTTACAAGTCGCAATTTTCTCGTCGCTGCCGCGACACGGTCGCTTGGTTGGTGCCTTAAAAAGGTCTCATTTGAAAAATAAAATCAAAAATAGGAAACCAGATAGACGGACATTGTTGAGGACTGGCAAGTGAGCGAATGGACTTTCCAGTTCGCGATTTTATAGGGCACATTGCTAGACAAACGAACCCAGGTGCCACAGTTGCGACACAAAACTTCATGAGGCTTAAGTGATGAGACAGCAGGATCGGCCGTGAGAATGGCAATTCGTTGTTCCACTGTCTTCGCCCGTTGCTCCGATTTTTGGGCATCGTCATCCGGATCATCGTCCGCAGGCCTAAGGACATTTGCCGATGGTCAGTCTCCATGAAAGGAGGGAAAAATAGACGTACGCAGGCATCTGGTCGCATTTGATACGGTGCATCTCCCAGGGACGTATTCTGTATGTTGTCCTACCACCCAAGCGGACAGACTTGCCACATCGTTTACATTCAGCAGTGTCCTTCGTCAAAGCTCCACAAAGAGGTTCATTCTTGAAATATTCCAGCCGCTGGGCTTCGTTTCGCCTAATTCTTCCTACGCTCACGATGGAATCTGCGATGGACGCACTATCGTCTACGTCGGTGTATGGCGAGGCAGTCCGCCTATATAAAGACATCAGTACGCGTCCGGCGCACAAAGATCAAACGGACCGTGAAAGAGGGCGCATCGCACTCGCAACTGAAACTGGTTTCTTAGAAGTTGCTGAAACAGATGTTGGGGCTGGAGCTTGAATTTGTACACGGCTCACAGGGATAGAAGATGTAGTCTGGACATGTTGGCTCCTCTTAGACGCTGTGCTCTTGACTGACTCGTCGGAATCGCGTCGGGCGCGCTCCGACGCTGGGCTAGAAAGACTAAGATGAATTAACACGTAGAATCGAGGAAGCTGACGCGACTTACTAGTCGTCAATCTTCGGCGGCCCCTATAGACAGTCAGACTTGTGCCTGTATACGCGTCTTACATACCATGACAGTGGCAGCTTTCATCGTTGACTTCGCTTTCTTACAAGGTGTAGTCGGGGGAACACTAACAGAGGTGGAATCTGAGTGTGACGGATCGCTGTGGCCTGGTCTAAGTACCGCAGCAGTCGATGGATGATCGACAGGGCACGTACTCGGTAGTCTTCATAATCTTTCGCTTCTTCCGGATGACAATAATAGATGAGAGATGGGCACAGTCGATATCGCAAAGCCCACCTTTTGTTTCTCCAAATGGGCAATTTTGACCGGTGGCCTGTGAAAATGATATCAGCTTTCAATCGACATGATTGTGCTAATCTCTGTTATACAACCTTTCCAGGGACAAAGGAACCTTATCCATTGAAATTTTTGAGAACTAGTAAATGAGTGTGAGGCGTAAGGCAAAAAGTAAAATACGGTCTTAATAGAGCATCTTGTCGATTACGTGTTTGTGCTAAACAGACGTGAAAGTACCCGTACTTGATGGCCATCAGGGTGTCACAAAACAGATGTAAATAATCTCTTTCCAGACGGAGCGACAGCTCAATCATGATCAAAGTTGTGATTGCGTTTGGCTGACACTATACATACATACTCGCCAATTTGCATCGACCAAAAAGAGGACATATAAAGCTACAACATACAAATTCATCGTCTGAGGGTAATATAGAACAATTCGAACTGAAGCTGCATGAAGTTAACGACTGGTTGAAGCGGAAGCAGGAGGGCCGGCATTGGCTTGTCCATTGCTTGTATTGTTGGGGAACGTGCCTGATCCTCCAGCGGGTAATTCTTTGTCAATGTTGGGGTCAATAGCGGGATAATATGCAATACGTTGATCACTCTGGGGATGCTGGATGTAGGGCTGCATCATGGGTTGCGGAGGCTGACCAGGACCAATCATGCCCTGTTGCGGGTAATAATAATGTGACGCCGGTCCTAGATTATTCATTTGACTTGTTTGGGGGTACATGCCGTGTGGAGACGGGGGAGGAGGATATGTCGATGGGTGAGAAATAGGCGGGAGATGAAGACGTTGCTGTGAATAATATTCTTTGTCGGAAGATGGTGGGCGGTAATCGTTGGCTTGGTTGTTCTGGGTCTCCACTGCTACAAGGGCCAACGTCAAATCAAGCGGAAAGGTGACCACTTCGGTAACTCACCTGCTTCGGCCATGGCAGCAGCTTGAGCTTTTCGATGTGTACATTCTGCTGCCCGTCCCTCGCGAGAGCAATTCTTACATGCACGTTCGATGCACTCCAATCCCTTCCGTATGCAGGAAGCGCACGGCCTAAACGGACTGTTGATGTGACCCTACTATGCTTAAGACAAGGCTTACCTGACACCATCACACCGAATCTTATCACGTCTATTGGAGATATCAGTCATGGTATATAAAAGAACCAAATAAACTTTCCTGCAGCTCACGCAAGCCTGCAAATATTGTCGTTTAAGCTTGGTTTATTTGAAAGGTATCAATCACTTACCGCTTTGACTCGAGTACCATGTCCTCTACCTTTCCGAGGTTGCGTGGAACATGGCTGACCGGATTCAACACAATTTGAGCACGGTCGAACGTCTTCGCAACGTTTGCCGTCTTTTCGACATCCTTCGCACCTGAGTTTCACGAGTTTAGGGCCACGACTGACGTGTACGCATTCCTCGTTTCGGGAGACACAACGTGCGCAAGGGCGTTGGTCATCACACTAGAATGACATTTAATTAACTCGTGCTATTGTCAAAATATAAATATGGAACTACGCACCTTCTTGTTGTCTCTCCGACAGTTCGTGCACGCCAACTTCGCTCGTTCAGACCCATTAGCGCGCATCGGTCTTGCAGCAGCTAGGATGGGTGATTCCGATCGCGCTGTCTGGTAAACAGTTTCTTCCAAACATTCAAGTTGCATTTCCCTGCATCGTTGGCATGGTTTGCCATCTTCACATCGAACACGCGCCCGTCTACAGGGATCACATCCATCAACGCACTGATCTGCACTAAACCCCTTTTTAGTGCACCCAGCACATGGTCTGCGAGTATGTGCTAAGGTAAAAACCCTTTGATGGCTCGAGAAGCTTACCTCGCGCCATCGCATCGTATTTTGTCACGCCTTGCTGAGATGTCAGCATATCAACACAGCACGTCAAAAGAGACTGACCTGCAGTTAGCACATGCCTGGGATAGATGAGAAACAAGCTGAAAGGGAAAAAAAGTAACATACGCGAGAAGCTCTTCGTGGCCAAGCTGGAGAGTTGTCGGAAATCGGCCGCTGCTCATCCATGATGATAGCGGAACGGAAGAGGATCAATCGAGCAACCTCGGCCGTCTCCGACAAACAAACATAGACACCGGCCCGAGATAGAGACGTGTGTCAGGCGTTCGTAAAGAGAATCTTTTACGGCTCATGCTCTCGGGTTGCAGATACTCCTATTCCTTCTTACTGACTGCTGCGCAGGTCAAACATTCAGGCACGTAGACCATATCTAGCAACTACAGATGGAAAAACACAATTCAGCTGGTTATCATCCTTATTTTGAATCCCGATTACAATAATAACGCTCTCTACAATACAAAATCCAATGCTTCCATACAACGTCAAACACGCAATCTATAAGTAAATTAGTTGTATACCGCAATGTAATTTAGCTTCCATTTGGCAACTACAAAATAGGTCAGCAGTCAGCCGTCGAGTCGGGCCGGCAATGCTGTAGCTCACATTGGAAGTTCATCGGGTCGGAAACTGCCTGCGCGCAAGTTCCAGGACAACCAGACGAGGAATAAGTCGACGTTCCAAAGTCACCACACAACGTCGTGTCGATTACTAATGAGTGATCATGGAAATGAGAATCTATGTTGCATGTCATAGAAGACCAGAACGCAACAGGTTCACCCCAGGCGGATGGAACAGGTTGCTTTTTGTTGATGTCATCCGGGATCTCGCCTCTGGCGAAATGCCATACTTTAATGCCGTCATTGTCCCATAGATGGGCGAATACGCCACCAGCCAAAAGGTTGAATCCCTTGCCATATGACCTTGCATCTGTGTCTAGGAAACCACAACCGGCATTTGAGTCAACACTACTGGTACATTCTTTACCAAGCACTTGAGTGTCGTTGGCCAAGCGCATGGTCCCAGAGGATAAAGTACAACCAGAGGATGTGTGGAGGGTGTATTGGTTCGTTTCCTGATTGTGAACGCCCTCAATGATGTCGATCTCTCCCGATTGAGGCCAGTCGGGTCCTACAGACCAGTATGCAGGCCAGACACTGCAACCGTGTGGCATGGCGAAAAAGTCGGCAATAAAAAGCCCTCCATTATATTTCTTCCTGGACGTAATTCGTACGCTGGAACGTTGGTAAGCTTGCTATACTCTGTACTAGAAAAATGTAATTACGAGTCACGGTTTGCACCAACCGGTAAAGTCGTCTTATCATCGACTGTTAAAAACGTCGTTCCATCATCCTGAACAAACGCCAGCCCCTTGGTCATAGCATTCTGCTTGCTTTGGTAGTTTACACTCCCATGTGTAGGGTCTGCGTCAGTAAAAAAGTCCCATTCGCTGACAAGAAATCAGTTTGCCTCGAGTGTCATATTACGAAGACTCACTTCAAAAAATCTGCGCCTTGATACATGTCTGTCAAAGTGAAGTTATTCGTGCTTCTTTTCATGATACTATCATTCATGCGGTTTAGCATTGTCCGATGACCAGCCCAACGAGCCTCGGTAGTGTTGCCTGCAACAAAGAAAAGAGAGAAAGACAGGCAAAGAAATATGGAGAGAAACAGCATCATCCTAGGAACAAGGGGAGCACTTTGGAATACAATATGTTCATGGCAAGACTTTATATAGTAATTCGCTAGCACAATAGACAATCGACTTGATGCCACAAGGTCGTTGTGGAGCCATTGTCTTGTGAATAACCTAGTCAAGGGTATTAGCCTTTGTCCATGTAGTTAAGTGATCGTGGTGATGGTAACTGATCCGATGCTGTCCAATGGTCATCTTTGACAGTTATCCGAGACCCAACGAGTCGAATTAGATGAGATGCACAGAAAAGCCTATGACCAAGCTATGGCCAGTCGTTCATGGAGGTTCTCACATCAATTAGTCCCGAGTTGCCGTCTCAACAACGCTGACAGAATACACAATGCATTGAGAGATTGCCAACAAAACAACGCGTCCGAAGAATGCTGTACATACATGCATCCCATCATAGTAAATGAGAGCTACTGTGCATATGTCCTCGAGAGTCTGCCTCGTGCGACGGCTGAAAGATCGTTCCACCACGTTTCCTGCAAGGCTAAGTACCGAGCGCCCAAGAAAGAAAGAAGAACGTGATGGCTAGGTACCTAACCCGTGGCGGGGGATATTTCAGACGGTACCCTGGACTGCTGATGCTCCAGTGTCTTGCAGTATCCAGTACCATCGCTAACCCCTTGTTCAAGCGAATGCTAAGTGGAAGATGGGATCCAACCTTGGGCCCCGACTGGCCTATGGAAGGACATCTCAGACGTTGCTGGCCATGATTTTTTGGAAAAGGTGCAGAAACAGATAAGAAGCGGCGTAAGGAGTTGGCAGCTCGCGATGAACAAAAGAAGTCAGTCTGTGCCAAGGCGCATGCTGGCAATGACAATACTTGAACGCAACACAAAAAATGATGAGATCGCGAGTCAATTCATAATAGCCTTGTGACACAGATATCAAAGGCTCGGAAGTACATAAGTCACAAAGACGTCGACATGACACTGCACAGCTGCATCCAAAACATATATAGGTAATTGATGACGTCTGCACTCTAACATATGCGCCTTGCGTCTACTGTTTACGTTGCTGAACGCAAAGTCTCCAATCTCTCCGATGCATCAGACCCCTTGTTGAGTTTTTTGTTCGTAGAAGTAACTCTTATATACTCTTGTTCATTCATGATCATGAATAGAATTTTTATGCGATGTATTTGCAACGTTCAGAGCACCATGCTCGAGGTATCGCAGCAAAGCAACAGTAACCGATTCTTGGAACAGAAATCTATGCATCGTATGATTTCTTCCAGGGACGAAGAAACCCTTGTCCAGAGGCTCGACAATCGGGTAGATCACCCACGTGAAGTCTTGCTTTGGTAGAAAATCGAATATGTTTGCAACTATCTTTGATCATTGACATTCCGGGCGGGGCGGCAGCAGGATCATGGCATTGTTTGTTCAACACCAACACCATGACAAACTTATGCAAGGCTTTGATGTGTAGAACGGTAGCCACGAACAAAGCCAACGCACTTCATCCGAGAGTCAAGGCGTCTTCTCACCAAGACGAATCTGCATAGCTACGTGAACATCCCGTAATCCAAACTTTCACTGATAAGTCGCGATGTAGTTGATCTTCCATTTAGCATCTATGGAGCGCCACGATTGAGATGAAGGAAGCAAAAAAAACTTGATATAAAAATGACTGACTGGTAAAATTCTCTGGATCCGCGACAGCCGCTTGACAGCTTCCTGAACAAGTAGCACTGAACGCCGCACCAGCCCAATCTCCACACAACGTAGTATCAATAGTCAAGGAATGGTCATGGAAATGCTGGGATATATCGCAAGAGGAGGTCGGAAAGTACGCAGCTGGTGTAGTCCACGACGAGGGATTGGGCTTCCCATCTGTAATATCGTCAGGAATATCGGCTCGAGCGAAGTGCCATATCTTGATGCCGTCCGAGTCCCAAAGATGGGCGAAAACACCACCTCCAGCACCGTTGAAACCTTGACCATAGCTTCGAGGGTCCGAATCTTTGAAAGCACAGCCGGAATTGTCGGCGCCACTGCTTGCACAAGTGGTTCCCAGGGACTTTCCCGTAGCTTTTACACTGCTGTCAGCTGAGCAACCAGCACCTGTATGGAGTGTGTACTGATTGGTATCGCCAAGGTTCACGCCTTCTAGTATATCGATTTCGCCTAAGAACATTGTAAGCTGGGATAGGAAACCATAGAAACACGTTAAACCTACCTCCTTCTGGCCAGTTGGGACCAACACTCCACCAGGCTGGCCAAATGCTACACCCATAGGGCATAGCTTCAAAGTCAGCGATGAACAGTCCACCGTTGTATGTTTTTTTCGTGCTGATCCTTACTCTTTTCCATCCCTAGGGTCAGGTCAAACTTTCCGATGAAGTTACAGGACTCACGAGTCACGTCGACTGCCAGGGCTGAGCTGCGTCTGGTCATCCACAGACAAAATCAGTTTACCATCTTGAACGACAGCAAGACCTTTGGATTCGGCAGCCTCTGCATCCTGATAATTAACCAACCCGTGAGTGGGGTCATCTTGATCGAAAAATATCCAAGAACCACTATTCTTGATTGAGACCATACACCTCCCAAGGTGTTGGGAGACTTACTTCAGGAAGTCTTCTCCTTGGAATTTATCAACCTGAGTCCATGTTTTGCTATCGGAATCATCTTTCCGGGGAGCTCGGGATCGACGTGTGGGATTGGGAGCGGCAGCGACTTGACAATTTGAACTTGCGATCGAAATGGCAGCAATAAACAGTATAAGGAAGGTCAGCATCATGGTATAAATAGTCGACTGTGATATTTAGATTAAGAATCTAGTTCTTGGGTGGAGTGGAGCGGAGACCTGCTCGCAGATGTGACCTGCACAAGGTGAAAGAGTGGGGGGATCAATGTCAATGAAGATGGTGCCCACTCTTTTTATATAATATCCTCAAGAGATTCCACTTGGCCATATCAGGACTTCTTGCTAGCACACAGGAGGTGTTTGATCATGCATCACTATCATAGTCATCAGACGTCGTCAGTTGTCATCGCGATATGCGGCGATCCCTCTAAAGATCAAGCAATCAAGGGATTTTCTTCATGTCTCCATATGTTACACTTGTGTAGCCACACAGAGACTTGGTGCCTGATATCGTGGCACAAATTACTAGTATTCGTGAAAACCAAGTCAATAGATAATTGAGAATGCCTTGACGTGACCTGTAGTTACTGGCAAATACAAGTCACGACAGAGCAGTTGTCAGACAGGAGACGCTCATGTAACAATACGCAGTCGAGAGAGACTGCCTCAGGGCGCCGATTAAGACCGGATGCTGTGATGTTCACAGCCTTAAAGCCCCACCCGGACCTAAGCGTCTGGGTTTGGTGAGACGAACTGAGAGTTGGACGATATGATGATCAAGATGTGGCTCTGCAACCGTTGCGGAATAAACTGCAGGATAATAAAAATGGAAGGAATTGCCGTGACGAAGAAAGCCTTGATATACTTGTTGTACATAGAACTTTGTTTCATCCCTGAAGCTTGTTTGTTGAACGTTTTCAACTGGGCAGTTGTTCCAATCGTCTCATCATGGACATAGCCTACCACACGGATGAGATGTGACAGGGGAGGAGTCGGGTGACAGTTTGCTGGGGACTCGACAAAGATTTGGGAGATGGGATGAAACCGGAAAGAAGTTACATGCAACGCCCCTAAGCGAAGTGGAGATTGTCTTGATCTATCCGTACATACGTAACTAAGGTTTCGTATCCAAGTCTATACAATTACTCAAGCCGTGGACAGACAAAGGATGTGCTGTCATAGCATCGTCGAACGCGGGAGATGATATTCACGTATTTTGCAGGCAAAAAAGAAGAACGCTAGCATTTCAGCGCCCAATCCATTCATAAGCCCATGTCGAAACCAGTTTCCGGTCGTGTTTGTCTCCAGCAGCCAGATGTAAAGATCCCATGGGGCTGTCCCGAGAAGGACGTCACACAGTTGAGCGTGTTTTCTTCGCCGATATGGCACTTCATATTTTTAGTGTCATATGCATGCACAGATCAAGAATGCGTCTGATGCCACCTCAAGCGGCTCCTATTATATGACACATACTCAAGAAGGGCAAGATAAGTCGACATCATCCCTGTTTCCAAGGATTCACAGATCCAAGACATCGAGTTGGCTTTTGAATCGAAAGTGGTACCCGGATGTTGACCACGTTGGGATGCTCAACTGGATTTGCTTCATTCCTTGACCTGAAAGGTGTTTTGGTGAGACCATCGTCTACTCACATAGATGTTATGGGCCCAACACGACGTGTGTTTGTGCTAGCTCAGAGCCAATAAGCCACGAGATAATACTGCAAAATTGGTATAGAAAAAGCATGCAAGTGAAAGTGCAACTACACTGCGACAGCATGCAGCGACTCAATTAACAAAAGATATGGACAGGTGTTCTCCCGGTCTTTCTATACTAGTAACAACGTCAATTGGGTGGAATTGCGTGTTCCAAATGGAAACGGCCTGATTCCAGGCTGTAACTTGGGACTGATGCAGGTTCCATTATGACCTACGCGGCCAATGTTCGTTGGTACTATCCAACATGTGCTATACAGTGACCAGAAAAGGTCAGGTATTTGTCGGTCCGATTTCAGGAGGCGTCTTCGAAAGTTCCTTTTCCACCCAAGTTGATATATTCTCGACAGCGTCAAACGGCCGGGTCTTGTAGGCCATCAGATAGCCTTGGAGGTTTGCCATGGACATTTTGCGTTCAGGGATAGCCTCGGAAAACTGGCTAGCGAGCTGCAGAATTTGCGCACGGGATAACTTCGGAGCGCGCTCGAGATGAGAGAAGCCCCGCATTACAATCTTCTCTGTGGGTGCTGTTGGCAGAGTGGTCGTGCAAGGAGTCTTCGAAGCATCTGAATCTTCGTCCAAATCAATGAGCGGTGTTTTCTCTGCCGAGCTATAGCCAGAGTCTACACTCTCTTTATCTGTGACGTCGGCATCCTTCTCATTCTCGGCCTCTTCGTCGTCAGGTAGATAAAAATGCTGATACAATTCACGAGCTTGGTATTTACTCGCGAGCTTGAACTCGATATGAATGTCCATTCGGCCTGGACGGCAAAGAGCAGGGTCCAAAGCGTCATATTTATTTGTCGTGGCAAAAAGGATACGCCCTTCTTGTGCCGCGACACCGTCAAGAGCGTTAAGCAGGCCGCTTAGGCTGACTCTGTTATCTCACTTAGTCAGGGAGCAAGTGGAGATACACAAGGACTAACTTGCTTGAGCTTTGCTTTGGTTTATCGTGAACTGGTGCACCCTGTGGTACTTTTACAACATCAAGCTCGTCTCGGTTCACAGTTTGTGAAAATGCGGCATCTATGTCTTCCATCAGTGCAATACACTTCTCTGTCAGGAGAATAAGACTTAATTCGGAACTACGAGGATGTGAAGACCTTACCAGGTAATTCAGATATCAACTCGCTCAGCGCTGCATCATCCATTCCTGCCCTTGACAAAGAAATGATGTATACATCCAACCCGAGCTCGCCAGCAAGACTGTGGATGATACTCGTTTTTCCTGATCCCGGGGCACCATACTTTATTTTATGATGTATCAGCGGTAGCTAGTAGGAGAATCCAACCCTGCTTACAAGGAGATATCCTCGACGAAACGGAATCCCTCGGGCTGAGTACCATGATTTGCTCCCAAGGAAGTCGCGGGCGTCATTAATCAACAGATCTTTGATTCCTGGATCAAGAACAATGGAATGAAGTGGGCGCTTGGGGCGTGTAGCCACATGTCGCCAATCGCTGCACCTGTAGCTGAGACAGCTGATGAAAAACAGATTCCAGAAGACTGTTGCAAACTTACGAGTCAGAAACATAGATCGATATGGAATTTTCCTGCGCGGCGAAATACTGTTTCTTCGCCTCGAGTAATAACTCATTCAAGAAACGATGATGTCTCGTCATGATCCTAACAGGAGGATGAGACTCATCATAACTTATTTCATACGGAAAAAAACACAGACCTAATTGTCAAACGTTCCTCAGGTCGGTCATAGTACCCCGTGTTTTCTAGGCTTCTAAATACTGTCACCCAGCGCCTTTTGTAGAAGAAGGAGTGCGACGTGCAGACCGTGGGGAGATAGGAAAGTTTGCGGTTGCCTTGGGCCAGTGCACTCGCATCTTCTTCCTCCCCGGGAACGATTACTGAAGAATTGGTTAATCCGAATGTTCTTGTACTAATTTGAAACTCGCGGGCTTCGGCTGCGCAGAATGTTATTCAGCGATCAGCTGATCATGGAAAAGAACGTACACCACGAGGGTTGCTTTGAGAGCCAGACCATCATCCAATCTATTCATTTTTTCAGACGAATCTATGCTCGGGTAATCCGTTGACTCACCATAGCTATCATCCCCATCTAAGAACGTAGCAGTGATGAAAAATGAATTATAGGCCTTTTTATAGCCTACGAAGAAAAAGCGGCGAGCGCTTTCGATCAAACCTCCGATAACAAAAAGTTTCAACCAGTCTCTGAGTGCAGAGAACGAGAAGAAAAATGTTAAAACCGAGTAAAAGTCGGCAGGTAAAGGCGCAGGGACCGGTGTAGCAGATGTTCCATTGGTTACACCAATCGGAATTGGGTTCTCAGACTGTTCCGGGGCAATCACACCGCAGAAGGCTTTTTGAAGAGCGGGAACGACGACAGACGCCATCCTGATGGAAGGCAGAGGAGGGAACGAAGAACAAACTTAGAGGACCAACTTTGTGATGGCGTAATTATATAGATACCATTCGGGAACGAAGAGCACGGGACCGCTGAAGACCGCTTTTTGTGAATCATTTCAATAAAGTACATCACCTGTCACTTTCCGAGCAGTCAAGCGCCTCGCGCTTGAACGCAGTGTCGCAACGAGGCATACATGCTTACTTAAGTACTGTTAGTTTGATGATCATATCGATGACGTTGGCCAGCCAAAGTTGATGACCACGCACGGCCATGCCCATTCCACGCCAGATTTTCGAGCACCTCAAGCGTCTTATACCTCCCCTTGATGGATCTCTGCACAAGGGCCAGTCCGGTGTGTCCACACTCGTGCAGTCAGGTCCTGCCCCATTTAATTATACATAGGTCGCGTTGGTGTTCTCGGTGGTGCCCTTGAGTAAGCCTAGGTATGAGCCATACAAGCTCACGGTTGATTGACTACACCAGCTACACTGGAGCGCCCTTTTTTGCTGCAATGTCAGCCTTGAGATTTGTGTGTCCTTTTCCTTCAATTTGAAATTCAGTGACAGATCATACATAGGGCGCAGACCTGTCTCACGTCATCTGCTCTCCGACTGCTGCAGGGGCCATAAAATCATACTCACCTGATCTGATTGTACACCCCATCCTCCGAGAAGAGTTGTATGGGTCTTCATCATGTTATGTTATATACATTGATTGCTTCCTCAAGGACACCCAATGATGTTAAGCCTACCCTGGAATCTCTTCTGACACGTTTACATGTCCTCATCATTGGACCAGGACTGGGACGTGAGCCTTATATGGAATCTTTTGCAAAACTAGCACTCTCTCTTGCGCGGAAGCAAGGAATGTTCCTTGTTTTGGACGCTGATGCTCTTTGGCTGCTCGGCAAAAATATCTCCCTTATCCGAGGCTATCGACGTGCTGTTGTTACTCCTAACGTTGTGGAATTCAAGCGACTCAGTGAACAAGTCGGTATCGACCCTTCAACTCCTGCATCGAAGAGAGCCGGCCTCGTATCTCGCGCTCTTGGTGGTGTGACTGTATTACAGAAGGGAGCTAAAGACCTGATCGCCATTGATACTACTGGTGAAGCAGCAAACTTAAAGGAGAGTAAGCTAGAAGGAGCAGACGAGGAAAAAGAGAAGACAGAGGAAACTGTCGATGTCGATGCAGAGGGTGGACTAAAACGGTGCGGAGGACAAGGTGACGTCCTCAGTGGTTGTGTCGGCACGTTCCTTGCATGGGGTAAATGCTACGAGGATGGAGTCTTTGGGTGAGGGCACTTCCTTCCCTCGCGCATGTCAAACTAATCAAAGAGACAACAGCTCCGGTGATATAGCTGCTTCGAGGATGCCGTTTTTAGCAGCAATAGGAGGTAGTTTAGTGACGCGGACTGCAAGCCGACGTGCGTTTCACACGGGAGGTCGCGGAGTTGTCACACAAGATATGATTCCAGAGATAGGGGCTGCCTTTGCAGAGGTATTTGGAGACGCCGCACAAGGTCAGGACAGAGGGAGGTTGTAGAGAGGTCAATTCTTTCCTGTGAACGAAAGTTCATGTGATATCTTTCGGTGAAATCAAGCATGACCGGCAGGATGCCTCTGTGGGTTCATATCTGATGGTGGAATCGAAAGAGACTTCCGTAAGTACTTACAATGTATCTCTTACCTCTCCGGGAGCCGCCTGTCATGATAAGAGAGCGGTGGACAACAATTAAATCACCTTGTGATCCCCTTTCAGCTATTTTTCTGACGGGGAGGACTATTCATAAGCGCAACGGACCCTGTACATACATACACATGCAAAACCAGGTGTTTTGTACGTGCCGCCCCTGCTGTTCATCCGAAACGGGAATTGGGGCAGATTGTGGACCGGTTCCACTATGATTTGAGATATTTACTTATCTCCAGCCCACCGAGCCCGATATCATGGAGAAAGGCACTGAATAGGACATGCATACTTGGAAGAAGCAAAAGACCGTGTTAGTGTACCAGGAAGGAGACACATTTTGTTGTCTTGAAGCCTTTGTCTTTCCAACCGTGTCACTCTACGTCACGAAAACTAAGAGTGCGGATAAATAGATCGACAAGAACATCCAATAAGGCCATTTTAGATAAAGGGATGTTCCTACAACAGATTTCGAAGAAGCTGAGGTCTGAATTGCCGGCTCAGAGGTCTTTGATGTGCCATGTGACGTGCCAGATTGTACCAAAGCCGATTGGCGCGGCCACCTGAAATTGCGTTTTGGGCAAGAATAGGGGTCTAACGGCGATGGCGGACTCGGATAATGTGCTTGTAGAACACAAGGCAAGTGTGAGTGTCCAGGGAACCATGCTTTCTCGGGTAACGCCGCATGTAGTATCGTAGCCGTGGCAAATACAAGTCCCGCTAGGTAGCGAGCAAAACGAGGTCACAAATAGTGAAGATAAATGCCAAGAACCTGTTGTGCTATTCTGATCATGCAAAGACCAGGTTGTGCGACCTTCGTTGGATCCTGCCACGCTTCCTACCAACTGCATGAACGCTGACGTCAGGTGTGTAGTACTTAGAGCGATGGTGGCCTGGCCAAGGACCGGATTTAAAAATAGCGAACATGATGACAACTACGTATATTGAAGAGGACTGGCTGTGACTTGAAAAATGAAAAGAAAGCAGTCAGCGTCGACGGAAATAGATAAGAACGGAAAATGGTCGGTAAAGGACAGTCTCCTAGGGACCACGGCTTATACAACGATATCAATTTCTCAGTTCAATAGCATGGCTACAATGGATTAGATATCACCGTATTCTGACGAACAAAAGTATGTCTGAGGCTCTTTTTGGGGCCTGGAGTGCTTAAGGGGTAGTCAGGGCCGTCGAACCTATGCCATGCGCGATTCTACGCGTATTCGCACAGCAGCATATATGGCAGTCTTCAATTCGTTTGAGTGACCGGAACTTTGACCTTTTGGGATTTTCAGGGGTCAGACCGGCCAGCACCCTTACCGTTACGTAAGTGAACTTGGGATCCGCATATCGTGAACGCGTCAGCATCATACATTGTCAGCCCTATGGGCATCGAGGGTTATCAGTGTATATGGAATTCAAAGTACAGAAATGTCGAATTGTCGCGCTCAAGTCATCTATTTAGACGATGCTTTCACTAAATGAGGCAATTCAAGTTCATATCCGATGTAGAATAAATTGTGGTTGAACTTACTGTTATGACCGTTGGCTTGTCCCTGCCCAAGAATTCCTTCAACTTACTGATTTCCAAGGCAACCTCGATCAGGTCCTTCAGTCCATCTGCAGCATCCCGCGAAAGCTCGACAGCGCCAGCCTCGGGTGGCAAGTATCGTTCAACGTACATTCGGACCGTTGCTCCATGACTGCCCGTTCCACTCAGTCTGAAGACAACACGCGATCCATCGGAGAACGTGATCACTTGTCCCTGGTTGGATGATACAGATTTGTCAATGGGGTCGGTGTACTCAAAGTTGTAAAGGCCAGAGACTGTGAACTCGGTAGAAGACGTGGATTTGTGGGTGGTATTGATGAATGACTGGGACTGCAGCGCATCGTTGATATGCGCCACGAGAGCCTGAGCTCCCTCGGACGAAACTTCCTCATAGTCGTAACGAGTGAAGAAAGACCGACCATATTCATTGTAATGAGCCTGAAGTAAATCGTTTATTCCGAGGAGTTTGTCGGGAGAGTCGCGGTTTGCTGCTGCGATGATGTTGAGCCAAGCTGCGGATATTTTTCGAATATTTAATCGACACTTTCGTATGAGTAGAGATAGAACCTACCAACAATGGCCCACAAACCGTCCTTTTCCCGGATATGATCAGAGCCAGTACCAAAGGATTCTTCGCCACAGATAGACAGCCTGCCAGCATCCATGAGATTTCCGAAAAACTTCCAACCTGTCAAGAAAATTAAGTTCTATAGTCAAGGCAACCTACGAGAGTTTTACCGGTGGGGACCTCGAAATACTCCAAACCTTTTTTCTTCGCCACAAGGTCGATGGCCTTGCTTGTCGGCATGCTCCTCGCCAACCCTTTGATGCCACCATTCTTCTGAAAGTAGGGGATGACATGGGCCCAGTTCGCAATTATAGCCACAGAGTCGGAAGGGGTAACGAAGGCACCCTTTCCGTAGATCATGTTTCGATCGCCATCGCCATCGCTAGCAGCACCAAACTCGATTCCGTTTTTCTCGACGGCCTCGACGAGCGAGCGTGCATATGTTAGATTGGGATCTGGGTGTCCTCCGCCGAAGTCAGGGAGAGACACACAATTCTGGACAGACGTTTCCGGAAGCCCGAGTGCCCCTACCAAGATTTCTTTAGCATATGGCCCAGTCACGCCGTGTAGACCATCGAACAACACATGATAATCAGTTCGGTGCGCTTCCAGGAACGATTTTATCAAAGGAAAGTCGAAAATCTCTTTCAACAGCACAAGATAGTCCGCGACTGAATCTATTATTGATATCTTCGTGGGACCATATGTAGCATCTCCAATTTTAGAAAGATCGACCTAACGGACAGTATAATCGATGATGTCTCCAACAAAGCCGGACAAAACTTACAGGTGGTGCAGCAATGACCTTGTATTTCTGAATAATCTTCGTCTTTTCATAGATCTTATTTGTGACACTCTCGGGAGCAGGTCCGCCATTGGAGACGTTGTATTTGATCCCGAAATCGTTGTCAGGTCCTCCTGGATTATGACTAGCAGTAAGGAGGATGCCACCATCTGCTTTGTACTTGCGAATGATATTCGACGCGGCAGGAGTCGACAGAATGGCGTTGTGTCCTATAATAAACTTCCCCACACCGTTGGCCGATCCAATACGGAGGATGGTTTGCACAGTCTCTGGAGAGAAGTAGCGTCCGTCGCCACCGATGACGAGGGTAATGCCTTCAGCTTCGATGGAGTCAAATATGGCCTGCACAAAGTTCTCAGTGTAGTGCTAAATATCCATCGGTCAGTCATTCAGCTTGAGCTGAGGATCGGACTGTCCCGACCTCCTGCTGGAAAACCTTGACTCTGAAGAATGGTTGGATGACGATGGATAAAAGATCGGAAGGGCATACCTCTTTCTCAGGCCAGAAGTGCCTGGCTTCTGGCCCTCAAATGGTTTGGTGGCAATTTCTTTGACTTGGAAAGCCATCGATGTAACTTGAAAGGCGATCGGAATCGATGATGTCAAAGTCGTAACAACTTCCGAATTCCGAGCCCAAACTCGTAAAGCATCTTATAATATACTACATAGGACGACCTTCGAAAGAATGGTAACATACAAAAAAAATCTGAATACAAATTGAACAGAAACGAATTTGTACAATAAATGAATTCCAAGAAAATGCTGTGGACAGCCAATTTCACACATATCGGGGTGCCCTACAGCCGTGCCACTCGCGACTTTGATTTCTTTCGCGTGATTGACTTGTGTCCAAGGCAGTTGAGTTGCTACTCGGAATTGAGTCCACAGTACATCATGTCTTGGATAGCTACGTACCTTAGGAGCTGTTTTTCTTACTAGATATCCATGTATAGCGACACGATGGCGCAGTAATCTTGAAGCGTCGCTGTACTTCTCTGTGCATCCAGAGTGTGGGCATATGTGATCCTTTTGACCAGTACTAAAGCCGGAGATCAGTTATTTACGAGGCTCATCCTGATCGAAAGCACACTTACTGGGTAGCCATGTGAACATCAAGAGTAGTCCTCTGCGAATAACAGATCCAATCAGACTGACGATCGATAAGATTGAAAGGGGCATACCTGTCCAAAAGTTCTCTCGCAATAACAACATGGATGAGGCCTTGAATAAAGTCAGTCAAACAATATTTATGCCCATATCAAAGGTAATACTTCATCTTCATATGTTTGAGTTCAATATGCCTCTTCGTTGCTTGCTTCTTGGATTTATAGGTACAGGTGAGCTCGTCCTCTGTCCAAATGCAACGCCATGAACCGTCGGCCTCGCGCGTCGCATGATTTCGCCAGTCTTGACGATCAAATGCAAGCGAGTGTCTTTGGCGTGTCACTGACGTCGATGTAGGTGAAGCGCTTGGCCGTGCGGCGGGCGAAAGAGTCGGGCGGGTCTGATAAGGGGATCGGGAGATAAATACAGAATTCACCGCAGAAAAATGCTGGTCATCGTAAATGGCAGAATTGTCAGAACTGCTTGAAGTTGTGCGTGCCCTCTTAGCGACAGGGGGGGAGGTTTCTTGGATAACAGTCGTCTTCGAGATAAACAAACTCCCTATTGAGGGCAATTTAGCCTGAGGATCGTTTGGTTCGGTATTGTATCCGGAAGAGGATAAAATGGCTCTGGATATTTGTCAACCATAAAATATCATAGGGAAAATAGAGAGAGACCAACTTGAGGTCCAAAGGTGATGTTTCCCTGCGAGAGCTGAAACAAAATTTTAGATTGTTTGAAAGACATGGAAAACAGAACTGACCAGACACTAGTTGCACGGGATGTCGGGCACGTGTAGTCTTCCAATTCACCGTTGACGGACGATGGGGAGGATGAGTTGGACCCGCTGCTAGCACCTCCAGCATCAAGCCGATAACTGGGGAAGGGCAGTTCATTTGACAATGGGCTGTTGGGGTTATATAGAAGTGATGGACGAGTCTTGTTGAAGTTAAAGACGGGCCGAATTATAGGTTCCGGTATAGGATGGGATCTGAATGGCGGCGGGGGCATTGAAAAATAACAAGCTTGCTTGTAATCATGCATCGCCTCGCTGCGGGTCACAGCTCAGGTTGAACCAATCGTGTAGAAGACGTAGGTTCCATACCTTACAGCGAAAGGGAACGATTCTCGGAAAGAGGGAAGGGTGATCCTCTGCGCCGATTTCGAAAGTGGTCTAAATGTGGTTCAGAATTTTCGAATCAGCGGTAAGCATGATGCCTTACTCTTCTTGTTTGACAGGGGTGACCGAGCTATCCCTGCGCGCATTGTCACGAGAGTCAGGGCTATGAGATCGCCGTTGAGACGTGTATGTCGGGCTTGTTTGCTCAACGTCCGTCATATCGTGAATAACATCCATTTTACAACCTTGGCGTATTGAATCAAAGTCAAAAGGCCTGTAGCGGGGGGAGGTCATGTGGCGTCAATGCTTATACAGCAGCGAAGGTAAACTCAAATATTTGAAAACGATTAGAACAAAAAGTTCTTTTTTTATGTGGCTCAACAGACGACGAAAGAAGTTTGAGGTGGTACATGAACAAAGACTCACCGCTTTTGATAGGTACTAGATGGACAAAGAGGTGTCATGGTAAGGCGCGTTGAGGACACCTCAGGTTGATATCTGGACATTGCAAAAGAGCGAATAGGAGGAAAGCGAGCAAAGGGGAGAGCGGAAGCAAATGCTACCCTTTAAGGTCCACAACGAGATTGTTTACGCTTGAAGGTCCAGTCGGATATTTTCTGAACATTTCCGCTTAATAATGAACCTATATTTCGGTTCAGGTCCACCTTGCACCCGATCTACATCTTTTTTGGAATAGCCTATCTGACGTGAAAAGTAGTCCAGAATGTATCAACCTGTATCAACCTGTTCTCCACCTGAAGCGTCAATCAAGATCAGAGACATTTCCAAGGCATCTACCAGTACATACATACCTTACTCACTGCGACCTTCCTATACCCAACTTGGCTGTTATTGTATTCTGTTCGTAGGCGGCGCCAAGCGAGCGCTTATTATGCGATCACAAGATCCAAAGTTCCATACTTTGTGTGGCCAGATCTGCAGATCAACGCCCACAATGTTCTTGTTCCATGGCCGCCTCTTGAATCTGTGATCAATCAGAATTGTTGGCCACGAGATCAGGGACATGAGTATAATAACAAGAGAACAAGGAGACTGCCGTCGGTTGAATGCCACGGAACATCTTGGTTATATACGTAGTCCACAGAATTACTGACACCACTGAGATCGCACCTCGTATTACATATACGACCAACTAGTGCAGCAGGCACGTAAGGAAGACCGCAAATAGGAAACAATTGACACTGACATTTTGAGTCATCCTCGCGAGAACAAAGGGTCACCAAATATCTCCATTTTGCAGTTGCCTTGCAAAGATTCTGATGTTGCATCTTTGTGAACGGACACGATCGGGTTGTGGTTATGTAGCTAGGTGGTTCTCTACTTCGTCTGAGCTTAATGTACTAGAATGATGAGCTGTCAAAAAATACATTCCCTGAAAGCAGGACAAACTTCAGTTCTCGTGGTGGCGTAGCAGACCATCAGTACAAAAGGCAATAGTAAGATCGCATCACCGAAATGGGAGGTGTATTTGGAGAAGATGTAGCAGTAGGGGCAGAGAGGCTCCTCATCTGTATCCATCAACCTGGACGTCATCGTTCAGATATATCGAGTTTGGTCTCTTGCGTACGCTGACGGCGATTTCAGTCACCCAGATTCACAGCACTGAATTTGACAGTTTTTGAAAAAAAAAACGATTCAGAGATGTTTGATAGCTCAGAACGGAGACTCGACTGCATCATCCCATTCGTACCAAATAATGAACAATGGAAGAAACTGATTGAACGGACAGCAAGGGGGTAGTGAGTTGCTTGCATATGTATGCGAGGATAAGCCCGGGAAAACTTGAAGTATGTATACCTCAAAGCCCGCGAAAACTAACTGTGATATTCAGACCAAGTTCAGCTAGTCAGAAATTGACCAGAACGTACAGTTGGCGTGCATACGAGTACCATTCGTACTAATCGCACTTGACGTTCGTCATTGAAAGTTCAATGGAAAGTAGTAACATAGTAATGACTCCGGATGTCACAAACTCCCCATACTCCACAACTGACATGTCACGTGTGCTGGTGTAGCACTCCATGGGGAAATGCCTTTTTGCACACTGGGCCCAAGCTCTATGATCAAGCCTACTACTCAAACCCTGTCTCCTGGCTTGAGCGCTTCTCTAAAATCTTGCTTAAAGGCTGTTCCTCCCCAAGCATTCTCTTCAATTTCCAGTCACAGGCCCTTTTCTTCCAAGGCTGGGTAAGCCTGCCTTCTAGCCTGGATTTGTCATTTATGACTTTTGTCTATCTGCACTTTACCTTGCCTGACTTGGTGGTGACCATCATCCCTGATCACCCAGATCAGGTATACAGATTCAACCATTATGAACCTTTATAGGCATGAGACTCCTTGTGGGTTTTCTCCTTCTTCTCGGATTTTCATTATGGGGCTTCCCAAGATTTGGGCCATACATGGGGTCCTCCACTTTACAGTGCTCTTTGTTTCCCATTGCCTTGGCCATTTGTTGTATTGTTTCTTGGCCTATGCATTTGCACCTTGTGAGTATGTGTAAGGGCAAGCTTAGCATCTGCAGAAGTCCTTCCATAAAGCTAGCATTGCAAGTGGCAAGTGAGAGTCAAAGCATAGGGGCTGGCAAGAGTCAAGAAAGGGACAAGCAAAGCAAGCAGAGGATTGGGCATTGCTAGAGAAGCTTACAGTCAGTTCAATGAGTAGACCTGATGAACACTGCTATTGTTCAGGCTGAGGATATTCTATTCTGCAGACCATCCTATATACTACATCACTAGTAATGATGACTAACTTTATGCTTACTCATTGGGCATGGTATGTAAGGAAGAATGACTGACAATAATCTAGACCAAGTAATGTCCAAGAATGTGATTCATAGAAGGCAACTAATGGGGACAGAAGGGTGTAGGGCATGGATAGGCAGTATGTCAGATGAGCTAGAATGGTGGATCACCTTTGGACTAAGTTTGGAATAGAGTCAAACAGTCCTCAGGGGACCATCTCCTTACAGTATGTGTTCCATACTTTTTATGTCTACATGTTGCAGTTTCCTTATATTCCAGTGGCATGGTTGGCCTATCCCAGTATGAGCCCACTTTGTTTGCATACATACTACTTTCCAGAGGAATACTCTAATCTGTCTTTCAAACCTTATATCTAATTTTTTCTCATATACTTGCTTCATTGGAGAGGCTTTCACAGGTTTTCTTCATATACCTCACTATTGCTCTTATGGCATAAGTCACCTAGTCACCACATCACTGTGAAAGTGGCCAAATTGGCCAGAGGCTCAGAAAATATGGGGGTTTCCTTGGATTTGAGCTTAATAGAAGCTCTAATTATTGATATATTGCATTTATGTGTTTTTGGCTACTGATGAACTGGTGAAAATTCTAAATTGATGAATTAATAAGACAACAAGTCAGCAGAATATACTGCAAAACTAATGCCACTATGTAAGTATTGAAAAGAAGCTGCTGCATGTGCATGTCTAGCACAGACTGCTGTCAAACTCCAAGCATCATTCAATGTACCAATCCTCTGGGATCAAAGCACCATCAGGAAAAACATTTGTGACTGATGTCAGCATTGAATACTTGCTGGTCATCAAAATTTTGCCACTTCTGGATCAAAATCAGATTATTTTGGTAGTGTAAATATAATTCTGAGCTTAGATGAGGGCTTTTGATTATTGGAAAAGAAAGATGGGGTATCAGAAGGGACTGCTTGTGAGCCCTTGTTGAAGTTTGATGGCAGAGGATGTCAAAGAGCTGAAGAAAAAAGAGAAGCAGAGTATGGGACTCTGTTTTCAGTTGAACAGTAAAGTATGCAAAGGAATGGCAGAAGCTTAGGGCAAACCACTCACTTGGTTATAATAAACATTTGAAGCACATGGAATGTTGACATGCAGTTGTTGCATGGCAATAGGAGAAGCAAAGAGAATGGAAAAGAAAAGGAGAGTACAGGATTCTATTTTCAGTTGAAGAGTAAGTCTGCAAAAGAATGGCAGAAGCTTGGGGCAAACCATTTACTTGGTTATAATGAGCATTTGAACCACATGGGATGTTGACATGCATTTGTTGTATGGCAACAAGAGAAGCAAGGAGCAGCAGCAGGGACATTGTGAATTATCTAACTTGACATTATTCTAAAAAGGACTCACCTTTTTTTTACTACAGAATAACTGTAACAGATTCAATACAGTTCTACAGCTTACTTACTGAGCACAAAACACAAGTCAAAACTAGTCTATTGGATTTGTGATATGTGTATGCAAAGTTAAGCAAGCTATCACTTTTTATAGGGCAGCACCAATGGCACTGCAATACAAGTACAACACTGTATGAATTATAAATTAAACCTGTAGAAGGACATGTCATTACATACTCCCCTTTGAGGACATACTTAGTCTTGCTTAATAAAGTGTTGAGATGAGGTGGAACACAGCATCCCACCTATCAAAAAGTAAGACCAGTGATGTGATCTTATACTGCCTAGCTGCCATGCAGAAAAAAGAGGCAACTAGATAGGGTAGTGTTGCAGTAGGATTGCTATGTATATGAGATGAGTTGAATAAGTCTCAGAGAACAAGTGGCAAGTGGGTGTAAGTGGAACAGTAGACAAGACCAGGGGTCAAAGTGGTTACTGATGCAAGCCAAAGTCACTAGCCACTAACAAGACTGACACTAATTCCTTGTAGTCACTAATGACAGCAAAGAAGGGAGAATGGGTGACTGTTTAGGTAAACCTAGGACACATTGCTAAGAGGTTGAATGCAAGTGTTAGTGACAAGATAAGGAAACAATAATGCAACTAGGTTGCTAGCCATAGGTGTTAGCACTAAGAACACTGAAAAATAAAGAACATATTCATAGGTGGTACCCATCTAAACTAGGTTACTAAGCCTGGATGAGTGTTGCTAAGCAAAGATAAGGGATAAAGTCAAAAGAAAAGAGCTTCTTAGCATATTGGCAAGCTGAGATGATGGAGGAAATATGGCTTGACTCTTTGATGATGAATAAGTACAACATGGTCAGTATTTATACTATTTGTAAGTAATGTATTTAGAAATGAGTAAATGGTGGAACAATACATGGTAGCAATGAGCAGTCAGTCAAGTGAATAGTGGGCAAAGGAATATAAGTGAAAAGATGATATGATAGCTAGGAACAATGGAACAAAGCAAAGGGTTGACAGCTTTAACTAAAACAAAAGAGGAAGTCAGGTAATGAAAGAGTTGTTAGTGACTATAAAGCTTTTTACTGGTAATTAAAGCAAGTGTGATGACAGGACTTAGCAGATGACAGGTCATATGGTTATCCCACAACCATGATAGCCAGAGGGCTTATTGTGGTATTAAAGGTCAATAATAATGCATAAAATAGAGACTGGTCCAGGTTATAGGTTTAGATCCCACATGATTTGTTATATGACCATCATGTCAAGTGAATGCCAAAGAAAATCCAGATCCCATGATTTGCTAAGGTCAGGTATTGTAGGGGGAATGCTTGACATCTGTGGAACTCCTTCCACAAGGCAAGCAAGTGCCAGTGACAAGTGAGAGTCAAGCAGGCACAGAGGCAAGCAAGAGTCAGACAAGAGATCAGCAGGGCAGACCAAGCAGTCAGATGTCACTAGAGAGCTTACAGTCAGTTTGGTGGGTAGGTCAGAAGAACACTGCTATTGTTTAGCCTGAGGATATTCTATCCACAGGCTGCCTTTATATATTGCATTGGTGGCTGTACTGTTACTAATACTATTTAACTAATTGAGCTCCAGTATGTAATGGAGTATGACTAACAATAATTGATGCTGAGTAAGGTTCATGCATATGACTCATCAAGGCTGACTACTAGAAGACAGAAGGGGATAGGGCAGGCCAAGTGGTTTTTCAGATGTGCTAAGAGTGGGCATGTCCTTGAACTAAGCTCAGAGTAGAGTTGGACATGGTCTGGAGACTGGTCCCCTAACAGGTGTGCTGCCCCAGATTAGATACAAGTCAGAATAGTTAGCATCAGTGTTTAGCAATAGATGGGGCTTATCACCAGAAGTATCACTGATACTTTCTATGTGATGGGTCAAAAATCTTAGCATCTGTCCATGATGATGGTTCATGTCCAAGGCAAACATATCAGCTAGAATAGCTCCTAGGTGGTTGGCCATGTTGGACTGAGTGTTCCAGAAAGTTTCTATGGGTGTGCAAAAGAAGCAGAAAGAAGACTGATAGAGTTTGAAAGTTTAGAACTTTCACCAAGCATAGGCAGCTAAAAGCTAGGATTAGGCAATTCAAAAAATGTGATGTGGTTATGAGAATAAAGTTCAAATTTCTAGTTGACACTGATAAGTTTCAGCTAAGTATGTGTAAGGGTGACCTCTGGAGGCTGTGGCTAAGTCACACAACTGGCAGAGGGAGATCCAAAGTCTATTCAGTATGGTACAAGGGTCTATGGACATAAC
>JAGGAV010015594.1:0-48784 GCA_017657295.1 Termitomyces sp. DKA64 | reverse complement strand
TATGAGTCAGGAGGGGCAGTGGTCCTATCAGTTGACACTTCTTGGATGGCAGTGGGCTTTGGAATATTCCAGGAAGCTCCAGATAATCCTAAGCAACACACTTGTGCTAAGCTAGGATCCATCACCTTAAATGAGAGGGAGGCAAGATTCTCACAACCTAAAAGAGAACTCTATGGTTTGATGAGAGCCTTGCAGGCTAATAATTATTGGCTAGTTGGCTGTAGGAAGCTTGTAGTGGAGACAGATGCCAAGTATTTGAAGGGAATGCTAAGCAATCCTGGAGTAGGACCTAATGCCACCATTATGAGATGGATTGAGGATGTACTACTCTATCATTTTACTTTGAGGCATGTGCCAGGCAAGACCTTTAGTGTTGATGGCCTGTCTAGAAGACTCAAGCAGCCAGGAGATGAGGAGTACCCACCTGTTGACCCAGAGTTGGTGGACAAACCAAAGACTATGAACTTTGAATATCCAGCTAAAACCAACAATGAACCAGGATGGGAGGATCGGGAACCCTTAGCACTTGAGTTTGCAGATTAAATTGACACTAGAGATGGTTATCTGCATGCAGTAGCTACTGAAGTATCAGACTTTGAGAAAGAACTTGATAGAGCAAGGACTCAAGAAGTGGAGTTTAGAAAGGCAGTTCTAAGTCAGCAGCAGACACCCAGAATGGACCCTGTTGCAGTCCTATCCCTCTCTCAGCCTCTAATACCTGCAGAAGGTACTGAGGAGGACAAGGAAGCAGACTTACAAGCCTACTTAGAGCACAGGAAAGAAGGTGAGAGTGAACAGTGGGATGATTTGCTATCAATTGTACAAAGCTGGCTACAAGACCCAAGCAAATAACCTGAGAGTTTGCAAGGTTGGAACCCAGACAAGTTCAAGAGGTTTGCAAAACAGTTCTTCTTTGATACCAAGGGGAGACTGTACAAGTGCAATCATGAGGCCAGGCATAAGCTAGTAGTCAATATTAATAGACAAATGCTTAAATCAGCCCATGATGCCTTGGGGCATAGGGGGACTTATGCAACCAAAATGTTAATACAAGAACAGTTCTGGTGGCCAGGAATTGATGGAGATGTGCAGTGGTATGTTGGGACTTGTCACAATTGCCAGATATGACAGAAGACAATTGTGAACAGAGCTTCCATTGTGACCTATACACCCTCCATCTTCCAAACCATCCACATTGATACCATGCACATGACTCCAGCTTCAAATGGCTGCAAGTACATTGTCCATGGTAGATGTGCTTTGTCTTCATGGATGGAAAGAAGACCTCTGCATAATGAGAACCATAAAACAATTGGTCAATGGTTGTTTGAAGATGTGATTTGTCACTGGGGTTGCATTGCAGAGATCATCATGGACAATGCCAGACAATTCAAGAAGGTCACAGCTTGGCTAGAAGATAAATATGGAATCAGAGGCATCACCATCTCTCCATACAGCTCTCAAGCTAATGGCAAGATTGAAAGGCCACATTGGGATGTCAGGCAAGCTTTGTTCAAAGCTTGTGAGGATTGCACTAAGTGGTTTTGGTTTTTCTACTATGTGATGTGGAGTGATCACATAACCATTAGGCAGCAGTTTGAATGTTCACCATACTTCATGGTCACTGAAGCTCATCCAACCCTGCCTCTGGACTTAGTAGAGGCTATCTGATTAATTGGATCTCCAGAAGGGCCATTATCCACAGAAGGATTGATTGGATACCATGCTAGAGCATTAGCCAAGCACCACCAACATGTGGAGGAAATGAGGGAAAGAGTAGGGAAAGACAAGCTCCAATGAGTTTTAAAGTTTGCAGAGGAAAATAGGAATTCCACTAAAGACTCTAACTTCAAACCCTTGGACTTGGTCTTAGTCAAGAACATGACTACTGAAAGTTCTTTTAGTGCAAAAATGTTGCCATGATTTCATGGGCCTATGGTAGTTGCTGCCAGGACCAGAGGTGGTAATTACATTGTAGCAGGACTGGATGAGTCTGTCTGGCAAGCATGGGTAGCACCATTTCAAGTGATACCTTATAAGGCTTGGAAAAGGCTAGTGTTACCTCAGGATCTGGAACAGTGGATAGATATCACTGCCAAAAAGCTAAAGAAATCAAGGGAAGAACTACAAAACTCTGTGGAAAATACTATGGCAGACCTTTCATTTGGATCTATAAGGCTTCATGAGCCTCTAGACCATGATTCAGAAAGGTCAGGTAACAGCTCTGAAAATTGACAAAAACTCAAGAAGATTTACTTAATAAGTAATAATAAGTAAAAATTTGGACTGGTCACACATATTCAGGGCTAATGGCATTAAAATTTTGGGGATGGAAGATAGGAGGAATAGGGAATATTATCTAAAGAGGAATTATGCTACCAGAGACAAAGACAATACTGGTGTTTACACAGTGGCAGCCATCAATATGTCCATAGAATTTTTGGGTTGGTTTGGCAGCAGTTTGGCAATTTCAATATTGGAATTGTCAACTAAAGCCTAAAAGACTAACAAAAGGGAAGGCAAAGTAATAGGGAAAGAGAAAAATGTACCTCAGGTGTGGCATGGAGGTCACTGAGCAGGTGGCCAGTCTGGTCAACCTTGGAAGGACTCAAGGCAGCATCCAAACAGTCCAGACAAGCTGAGATCAGGTGGAACATCTGAAGGCCAATGTCAAGGGAATAAAGTTGTTGCTGTGCAAGCAGGTCCACAGCTTCCTGATGCTTCTGCAGATCAGCTGATGGCACTGTGCAGTTCTCATGGAGAAGCTGATGGTCCTCAAGTGCAGCATTGACCTGACCCAGCAATGTGAGCACAGCATTGTTACCAGGTTTGTAGCTTGCTAAATCAAGGAAGCATCAGACAGAATTTATGGGGAAAGTAAGATGGGAGCAAGGAACTCGCTGAGTGAGGGAGTAACTTTGACCTTCTTTGCTTTCAGCTTGCTGCCAGGTTCAGCCTGGGAAGATGTCAATAAGAACATCAGCTTGTCACACCAATGTGTGAAAAGAGAGACTTGAGATGCTAATACTTATGTTAGCCTTCCATTTGGGGGAACAAATGGGATTTGCACCAAGCATCTCAATATCACAGTCATCTTGTTGACAGCATTGCTTTCTGGAGAGGGAGTAGCCTATGAGAAGGAGAAAAAGGAAGGATGGCTCACCTTTTCCAACTCACACTGGCATTGGGCCTCATGACAATTAGTGTCAAGTTGAAACAGAGCATCTGTGAAAGAAAAGAAGGCCTTGACATCAGGGGTATCTTCAGCAGCATGATGGTCAAGAGAAGGGAGGGTGACAATTAGGGCATCAACTAGCCCTTTTTGGTTGATCAGTCAAGGAAGTTGGTTTGATCAGAAAAATGCTAGAAAATAGGGTTTGAAAATGTAAGGGGACTACAGAAGGAATGAAAAACCTCACAAGCTGAGTTGTGCTGAGGTAACATGCATGCTCCCCACCAGAGCCAGGAAAGACCCTAGCTGTGTTGCAGATGCCAGAGATGGCAGAGGCAAATAAAGGCAGCTGGAGGACAGCAACAATAACTTGCCTACTGTCACACTTCACAGCCCACTTCAGGTTGGCAAAGTGATTGGTTGTTGTGGGGGTGGCAGCAGGAGCAAAAACCTTGCAAGGAGCAGTAGGGGTGGCCTGAGCACTGCTGGGAGCCATAGTGGGGAACAATGAGTGACAAAGGTTCTTATATGAAGATATGTTGCAATTGGGAACATGAGCAGATCATGGTGAAAAGAAAGTTGTTTTCTTTCTGAATAAGAGGGAAAAATATTTTCAAGCCAGGGATAGAGATTAGTACTGAGCATGGCATGCCTGTGGTTGGTGGCTGACTGAGGGCAGTCAGTAGTTGGTGTGGGGGAGGTGATACAGCAGTCTCAAATAAGAGACAAAGAGAGATCAGTCCAAAAAGAACAATATATTTGTGAAACTAAAAACATATATATCAGTAACAAAAGAGCTGAAAACTGTAAGCTCAAAAGATAACGTTGAAAACTGTAGATGTTGGACATACCTCAAAGCCAGCACCAGTCCTGAAGCCTGACTATGACAAAAAGCCCCAGCATCAACGACCTAACAGCTGGCCATCAGACATTGATGGCAGGGCACAGGGGAGTGGCAGTACACTCGAGCCAATAAGTGAGCACAGATCACGGATCTCAGATCCAGCTATTGGACGGGGTATCCTCCCCTCCCCTCAGAGAAAAACCCACCAAAACCTCTTCAGAAAACTCCAAAAAGTCAGCAAGAGAGTAGACCACAGCTCCAGGAGGGCAACGCATGGTATGAGGGAAGTAGGAATAGGGTAAATGATAGAAGAGGAGGCGGAGGAAACCACCAGAGTTATCAACACAGCCGACACAATGCCAAGTCGACTACCAGCCACCAACGTTCCCAAATAGACGACGAAAAATGAGAGAATGCCATTGTCCATGCACAAAAGAGAAGGATATAAAAAGGGGGATATTTTGGACAGTTGGGGCAAGCTACTACTTACCACGGCTCGGAGATACCCCAGGGAGCGGATCTCTTAGGCTTACGAGTACTAGTTGGTTTGGGTTTAGTTAATAATATTATTGGACCCATTCAATAGTGCGAGACCGTCTCAAACTTGCGAATAAATCATTTAAAATTATATATCATTATTACGATTCTACGTGAGCTTGCGTGTAACTAAGCCTCCAAACTTCTGTGAAAATAAAGTTCGATCCGTTGATCCGATCAATTGACAGCATCAAAACTTACATTTCGCATCACTATACTATTTCTTGAGGAATAAAAAAAGAATTTCTTTCACTCTATCTTGAGATATACTTAGGAAATACCAATCATATTTCTTGTCTATTTCTCAAAAGAAACACATGACCTGCATCTTCTCAAAGAGGGAGTTGAAATAAGTAGTTCCTTCGTATCATGTATCTCCCCTTCTTCCCACTTCTAGTAATACTCTTTGACCCAAACCTTGGCATTGCGACATCGAGCACCATGTTGCTGTGAATCATAGCAACATGCTATTTCGCGTCACTACGATCTGAAGCGTTATGCCGGCCAAGGAAGGCAAACTTCTAAAAAGCGCATCTCCTCTCTCAGGAATTTCCACATAATCAATCGCCCACGCGTGCTTGAACTCATGGAAGTCAAGAATCCAAAGTGCATAATGAGAAGCCGAGGAAAATACGAGTGCTGTTTCCTATCGTACAAAGGAGGGATGAGTTGGCGAAGCAAGTGGATAAGAAGTAAAACATACAGTGAAAGAGCAATGATCATCTTCTTAACTCTGCGGTCGTGCTCTCCATCCAACTTCACAACAGCTTGGACTTGCTCATGCGACTTCTATAATGGGGTGATAGGACAGACTTCTATAGTCGATTGAATGTTTTATTCTTCACAGTGATTGTCAAGATAGCAGAAACACTATACTATAACAAGATAAACCGTGGCTTTGTGTATCGATGCAGCTGCCCTTGGAGAAATTTTATGTGTAGTTCAACAAGGACAAAGTAAGCAGTGGGAGCAGAACGGGCCTGCGTAGTAGGGAAGTGTTATCGATATCAAGCCCTTCAATAGGGCATCTCTCGGAACGTAAACAATGGGTTGACACCCCCGAGAGTACACAATAGGACAAAAAGGATAAGTGAATTCCTTATGTGTATAGTCGGATAATACCAAGGGTCCCGTCATGCACACCTGGGGCGATGTCCTATTCGCGGTCGAAAGATACGAAACACTCTCACATTTACAGCTGCCTGGCATTGATATGATAGACGGCTCGTGTACCCCTCAACAGGATTGGAGGTACAGCCCCCATTATAAAGGTACGGCAGGCCTACATCTCTGTCGCCCTGTGCTTGATCGAAGTGCTATTTATGGAGCGAAAACGACGTGGGACCCGGATTGAGACTAGTAAAGATGATGCTAGGCGAACGCCATGTGAGTATGGCGAGGCATCATGCTTGGGGTACAAGAGAAGGATGACGACATTCAGGAAAGTCGAGAAGGAAAGGCTTCAGCAATTTGCCACCCAGACGACATGAACCGCGAAGAACGATCGACATTCTATCCTCCTGCATCGATGGATGGAAGGGAGCGCGCGAATATTCCGAAATAATCCATCGTCTCGATGGGGAACACCAAACCTCCCCTGCAAATATCGAGCCCAGAGATATCCCATTGCTCGGATAGGAGGCAAGTGCGGCCTTGGCTCGACCCAAGATCGATAGGTCAATAGCGTTCGCCATTCCCAAAGACGCGCAGAGAGCAGCACAGTTGCGTAAGTATCGGCATGGGGCACCTACAAGCCCAGGAGGCATGCTGGGGCAAGATGAGCGCGAAAGATATGGATTCAACTATCACATGACACGACGTTTAATAGACTTCCAACGTTACGCTCGCTGACTGTTTGACACCCGCATCTGTAAACCGTCATCGTTTCATATACGCCGAAAACTATTGACAAGAATCGCGTTCCTATCACTTTGACAGGACAAAAACGCGTGGGAGGCAATCGTGGCCATTGCCATGCGAGACGGTAATTCGACGACATGCATGGCTAGTGTTAGTGATGAGCTGAACTATTGAGAAGCAAATCGGCCAAAAGCTAATGCCGCCGCCACTGCATCGATCGTCGCCTCGGATGGAACAGAAACCACAGCTGAGATTTGCTCGCCACTGCGCGCGGTACTAGCTGCTACTTGGTCACGTCTTGACGCCAATTACTGGTTTCATTCGGCAAGTAGTTGTTCGCGCAGACGGACAGCGGACGATTCGAGACACGTTGTGAATGATGAAATGGCATGGTCCTCCTAGAAACAGCCATTGGGCAGATGTTGACAGGAGAGATGCTATGCGTTACGTATAGAAGCAAAGTCAAAGTTTCCAATCCATCTAACGAGTGGCAAATGAATGGTAGAAAGAAGATTGATCCAAATGAATTGTAGTCCGCATTACGTTGCGAGCCTGGGTAGGCGAGGGCATTAGGCGCTGAAGAATGAAGAGAAATGAGCTCATAGGGAAAAGGGCATAGAAAGGAGTGTTAGGTACGTTCGATGCAAGAATTCTGCACGTCGTGAGTGAGGACTTCCATGTCATTCATGATTGGAGGTGGACAGTAATAGAGGCGTAGACCGACAGGGCTATTGTGACTCTGAGGTATTCCATCTTACACTTTGTTTCTGCGAGTTGTGCCGACAAAGTTCGAACGTGTATCTTTGGAGACCTATAAACACGGGTTCGGAGTTAGACAAGCAGGGTGACGCGTGACGCACTGGAGGCGCATGGTAGCCAACTCATTCGCCCGGAGACCTTTTGTATTTGGTTTTGATTAGTTCGTTCCAGTCCCGACACGTCTTTGTAATCCGTCACGCCGTGCTCCTCGATTGACATAGCCAAATCGCAATTAGTGACAACAGACTAGCAGAATTTCACAACATTGATGGTGTCCTGGTTCCTTCTAAATAACAAGATTGATTATGTCTTATCTGCGTGCGTGCTGGTCATTTGATGCAATGCTACTCCTCTGATCTTCCTACATAACAAGATGATCAAAAAGCTACTTTGTCCCATTTTGACCACTCAACGATCTTTCTTCGATGAATAACGAGCACAAGAATGCACAAATGGTCATGCCAGCAGCAAATACTAGCGTGAACTGAACACCGTGCGCGTATGATGATCTCACAATTGTTATTGTCTCTCGATCGAGTGAACCAAGGTAAGTCAATGATTCACGTATTCGAACGATTATCTTTGGCAATATGAAAATTATTGGCCTGAGCTCATGTTGAAACAGAGGACATACCTCTTCGGCATCTGTCCCTGTCAGCTTTCTCTGCAAATCCAAGCGCAATCCATTCTGAAGGAGGGTGTTTCCAATGGAGACTCCCACGACAGCTCCCAAAGAACGATATAAGTACGAGGCTACAGGATAGTTAATTCCAAACTAAAATTAACTCGTCGCACCGTCGATTCTCACCAGCAGTAGCAATGGCTTGATGTTCCGGGCCAGCGTTGACGATGAGTGACACTAGGCTTGTCGTGATGCCGATTCCTGGCGTAGTTTATGTTGAATTTAGAAATATCTGTACGTGACGCATCCTTACCATTACCAAGTCCGTAAACCGCAAGTCCTGTTCAACTCGGTCAATTTTGATTGCTCTCGTTGAGTCCGAATCGCTTGTTCACCTAGGGACGCACCCCAATCGGATTGTATCACGGTTCCCGCCATTATAAATGTCATCACTGCGCCAGCTACTGTAATGGCGTACGCGATAATCGTGAGGGAGTAATATTTTCCGGTTGCTTGCATGAGGAGGCCAGCAGCCAAACTTCCTGCTACCCCGCTGAAAATGCTCGGAATCAAGAATAGGCCCGCCTCTGATGCCTTCAATTTACGGACAGCCTGGTAATATAGCGATATGTGGAACACCGTTGTCGTTCCAGCTGCAACGCTGAAGAAATTGACGAGGTAGCTGGCGATTAAGGAACGGCCCCACACGATCACCCTAGGTGCGAATGGTTCGACTGCGAAACACTCCTCGATCGCCATGAAGATGATGAACAAAAAGACGAACGCTCCCAGGAATTTCATAGTGAGAGGGTCGGACCAGGATCCATTGCCGCCTCGGTCTAGTGCCACCAGGAGGGAGAAAATGCACAAGACCAAGGCTGTTGATCCAGCAAAATCGATACGTTTCAGTTTTTCTTTTAGCTCGGTCGACTTTCGGGCTGGAAGCTCGAGAGCAACGGAGACTAATGCTATGGCGATGAGCGTGGCAGGTACTTGAATGAGGAATACCCTGTGGTTCAACCAAGATACGCTCCTGGGCCGTCAAGTCTCTTAAAAGTGATGTAACGTACCAGCGCCATCCGATACTATCCGCTAGAAATCCGCCGAGAGGTGCCCCACTTCCTGCACCCACTGCAAAAATGACATTGATGATACCTTTTCGCTTTCGGTGTTGAGTGGAGAGATCTCAGACCACTTCCACTGACCTTGCCATGTTCCTCTGGATCTCAATGGGACAATATCGCTCATGATGATGCTCACGACTCTATTGTTTGTCAGAAAGGATTGAGTGGGTTGACTGTCTGATACTGACGTCGACATCCCGCCTCCTCCGACTCCGGCCAGAGCGCGACCTGCAATCAACTGTTCCATAGTTTGTGATAAACCGCACCATAGCGACCCCAACGCGAAAACAGAGTAGGCAAATATCAAACACTGCTTTCTTCCGAAAATATGGCTCATCTTCCCGTACAACGGCCTGATGAAGTCTATCAGACGATGCAAAAGAAGGAATTGGGGCATAAATACTGGAAACAAGTCAGAGTAAGCATGTAGCCGGTGGCAATCCAGCTGATATTATGTAGCTGCTTGAACTCGCTTCCAATAGCGGCATAGGCTGAGACCGTGGTGAGCACATTATAGTTGATCCCGAACCTTCACTGACACGAAACAACAATATTTCCGTCCATCGCTGCAAGGAAGAGTCCCACAATCATTGGAATGAACTATTCGTCGATTATGTCACAATCAAACCACTCTCAAAAAGTCACGAAGAAAGAACTCACGACGGATATAGAATTTTTCGATCCCTCCCCTTCATTTGTACCCTCTAGCCCCCGACGTTCCTCGTCATCCTCGCCTCTGGAATAGTGGGCAAAGACCGGATTTTCAGCAGTGCCGTCATTTGTCTCCAAGAGCCGTGTAGTCTCTATAGGCATGAATGTGCAGGGCCCTTGAGGGAATTCTGTCATTCACAAAGGATATATCCCTGTTTCCGCCTCGCGCCCGCACGGTTTCCATCAGAAACAGAAAAGATACTCCGTAGACACAAATGGATTTATTTGTGCCATCATTGCTCTTATGACAGAAAAATGCTTCGCCACACTTCTCTGTATGCGGGATCCGTTACAAACGTAAGATTCGATCTGAGTACCTATCTATATTCGTACTCTATCAAAGAATCAAGCATTTTGACACATCTGTTCCCCAATAAGATGATGAGTGCCTACATAAATAAATATACCACATGTTCAGAATATCAAACCTCGAGCTAGAAAGGCGCTTGTGCGTCACGAACAGTTCATCCGGTCACATGTCTGAGATGACGATTGTTCTGTCGACGTTGATGCCCTTCTGTGGAAGAGCTCAGAAAAGGAAGAATGCAATCCCGTTCACGTTACCTCGTGAACACGCGTACTCTCCGTACTCTCAGAAGAGGCGGTGGCGGTAGTGAATTTGATGCCTGCAGGTTGGTAGGCACCTGCAACCTCTGATCCACTCATGTACACTTTAGGACCACGCTTGCTCTTCAAGTTCTCTCGGCCATTGAGCCTGAATGGTAGAACGTCTCAGTGCAAAGGAATTCTCGTATAATAGACTGGGCATACATGGCGACTACAACAAGTCCGTAAGTGTTGAGAAAGCATAGGAAGAATTATACTCACAGAAAGTGTTCGCGTAAAGCCTAGTGACATTGACGTGCAGAGCAAGCCTGTCGAGCGTGAGTGAAACACGATAGCGATTGATCTGGAACATACCACCACGCGTGTGAAGCGGTAGAGAAGAAGATCACCAGGAATAATGTTTGGATCATTGTTACAAGAACGCCACGTTGGACGATGTACTGCATCAGTGTCTTCAATACGTTGTCCGTCCTAAGTTTCGTTCCAAGACAATACGACTTTGGGCTTTGCAGGAGACTTACTGTTTGATACCAGTCCGCGAAATACCAAGTCGATAGCAGAGAGCGATCGTTGCAATGATGTCAGCGACGGCAGATGAACCTTTCGAAATCCCAGCGGTGACCTGCCAAATCTTGGCTCAGGTCATTCAAGTATGAGATTTGGAAGACTTACTGAGAATCTGTAGCTCCTTGTCATCAGGATTTGCGTATGATCGATGAACATAACTGTAGCACAGCCTGGAATGATACTCGGTCAAAGTGAGTGATATGACGACTTTCAAGGACCCACCTAAACCACCCGCTAGAATCAAAACATCAGCGAGAAAATACTTAGTGATTAGAATTAATGGTAGACTCACCGAAGGACGTGATTGCAAATACCATCTGGAGTTTCAAGAATCAGAGAAGCGATAGGATATATCAGCAGTCCAGACAGACCACAAGCGCAGGAACAAACAAGCTTGTCTTCTTCCCTGCACCATTAACTACGATATCACGAAATTAAGTAGATGTACTCGAAATTGGTGATGCATGTAAACAAACTCATGTAGATCTGCCACGCGAAGTAGCATTGGGAACTGGACGGGTATAAGGGCCAACAGACGATATCAACCAAGGGAAACTCACATGAAGATGATCACGACCGAGAGTGCACATTCAGCCGACAATGTTCTTGTAAAATCAGCAAATTGAACAAGCTATGGATTCAATTTTGACCCACGGAACCAAAGAATTCAATGGCAGCAAAGAACCAAAATGAGGGACCTTGTCGGAAAATCAACATCCAACTGTAGTACAATGTAAAGGAGCGAGACTTGCCACGTAGTAGTACATGCCTTGAGACACAAGACCAGTGGAAGCGATATCCAGCGATCTAAGAGGATATCAGGAGACTAGATGGTACCAGAGCTACAGTAGCTTACATCATGACACCTGCCTATAGAGAAACTGGCCGGTCAATACTTTGGTACTCGGGCAGCAAGTATATGTCTGACCAGAAGTCGAATGGGAAGCCTGTCACGACCAGGGAAATAAGTGTATGCTTGCAAAAACGTAATTCCCGATAGACTATATTCAGAACAGAGTTCAGCTTCCGATTCACCAATGGAATATGGCCAACTACGCGCATCAAAGAGACCACAGTTCCTGGGAAAAGGAGTCAGCGATGAAATAAACAAAACATCTTTCGGCTCACCCCAGTAAAAAGGAGAGAATATGGCTGTCATGTCGATACCTTCCCAGGTGGCGGGATCTATGGTTTGACTCATTTTGACAACAAAAGTACTAGGATGTCAAGGGTGGAAACGGATGCAGCGATAGTTAAGTAAGACTTTGAGCAGAGGCCGACTACTTATGTATGAAGGAGATATTCAGGTGAGAACGTGTCAGTGTCGCAACAGCCATCATATGTAGATCTTGGCAAAATTAATCAGTGTTTCAGCTTATACATGCTAGTAGGTTGCATCTGCATCTGCATCCGAAGACCATGTGTACCCAATTCTCTTCAAACGAGTAGAAGACTAGACCCTGGACTAGCATGAGTGTGATGGAGTGATAGAAGTTGGTTGGTTGGGTTGGCACAAGAAGCACACCAAGAACCTGTCAGGTAGTGATAGGAAGACCGCCTTGAACACAGTGAAAATCGGCGACAGAACGATCTTCGCAGCCAGAAAGAAACAGAATGGAGATCGTGGAACTACCCGGGAAGTCGTAGTGTTCAGACCCCGCTGCCAGCCAACAGCGATGTAACTCTGACCCGGGTACAGGACAAAAGAGAGCTTCTTCAACTGGAGCGATCATCGGACGGCAGCCGGGCTACCCACGGAAGCCGACTGTCATCGTGATCAAATCAGTCGGCGGTAAATACCCCTGTATGGAAAGACGTCCGTTCGAGCGCTAGAGCATAGCATTTATATCCTGTCTGAAAGCTATATAATATAACTCAACCACACGATCAAGCTGGCGCATTCCGGAAAGGAGGAAGTCCATAGTATGGCTAGCAATTCGGGGTGAACATGTTGAATTCATTTTAAAAACCTTTCTAGGGTCGAAACTCGAACACATAACCAATGTTTCAGACACGATGACAGAAGAAGATCAGGTGGATAGTCAATGTGGGCGTATGTCATTTCGAGATGCATGTGTAGTACTTATGATCAAGTTGATACCCACCCCAAGGACGAATCAACCCATTTATATGATCCGCTTGCTCTGATGCTGATGATCAGCCTGCGTTACGGAGATCACGATGCTTTTTCGAGTTTGGCGAGTTGCCTGACAGGCCGGAAGTATCGAGAAATAAAGTGCACACGGTAAACCGCGGCCTGTTCTTACTGTCTCGCTTATGATCATAGCCCCAGAATGATCTTACATATATTTATCTATAGTCACAAAGACTCTGAGTATCGAGGAAATTGTTATCAATGACTATCGAAACTGTCTTTGATACTTGACGTCGATTGCGATCGGCATCTCAGTCTCCTCTTGCCAAGGCAATGAAAAAAGACTAAATATTTGAGCCTGATATGATTGACATAACTCACTAAATTATGTATACATAAACTCCACCAGAAATCATTCGACATCAATAGAATCAAGAGCGTTACGGAAGTCCGTGATAATGTCGTCGATAGTCTCAATGCCCACAGAAACCTTGACGCACCGTTGAAAGACAGTCAGCAATCCAAGGGAAGTATTGCTCACCCGAATCATGGCATCAACTGCAGCGGGATCATTGTGGGATTCATTCAAAGTGGTACCATGGGTAGTTCCTGAGGGACGAATAACCAACGTCTTTGCATCCCCCAGATTGGCTAAATGACTTGCGAGTCTCAAATTGCTCAGGACTTTATCGGAAGCTGCAGATCCTCCTTTGACCGCAAAAGTCAGGACCCCACCATACAGACCCTCTCTCAGATATATAGAAGCAACGGCATGCGACTCGTGCTCCTCGAAGCCTAGATAGGAGACCCAAGAGACATTTGCCTGTGTCTCAAGCCATCTAATTACTGACATTAGGAAAAACTGCATGAATCGTCTTTGGCAGATGCTCACTTCGCCAGAGCATAAGCGTTTGTACAATGCCTTTCCGCACGAAGACTGAGAGTCTCTAAGCCTTGTACCATCAGCATCGCTGAAAACAATCCCATTGTAGTCCCAAAATCACGTTGAATCTGACCTTCTTACATGATGAGACGGACGGGATGTGAAAATGACTGACGTCCTCACGTATTTTAACAGCAAAAGCCCTGCGGCCAAAGACATCTACAAAAGCCCTCTGACCATTCTTCGCCTTCGTCAAGGCGGGGAATTTGCCTGACAGGCACCAGTTGAAATTTCCTTTGACTTTGATAAGAGTCAAGACAGTAGCTCGAGAATTTTGCTCACCGGAATCAATGACAACGCCACCTAAGGCGACTCCGTGTCCGCATATCCACTTAGTTGCACTTTCGACTATGAAAGAATATCAGTCATAGAGCACAAAACCAAGACGACGGCATTTACTGACCAACTATGTCAGCACCATGTTCAATAGGACGCATCAAATACCCTGTAAAAGAACATTTTCTCAGACAAGCTGGGCGAGACAAACGGAAAAGGATCATCCCTCCCATCCCAAGTGTATTATCAACCACTAACGGAATACCGGCGTCATGAGCAACCTGGGAAGGATTTGGTATACAATATAACAACAAAATCGGGCCAATCCCACGTACTGAAGCGATATCTTTAATAGGGTGAACGATAAATTTAGGATTGGCAATGCTTTCGATGTAGATTGCTCTCGTGTTTACATCAATGGCCGCTGCATAGTCAGCGGGATTTACAGTCCCTACGAATCTGACTTCGATGCCTAACTGTTTGAAAGTCACTGCACATCCAAGATCAGTTCATTCTTACAGAAAAATAAGGAGAATGGATTGTACCTGCGAATTGGTTCCATGTCTTTACGATAATGATCGAAGTCAGGACAGGTCAGTAATTAACTTGGCATTTCGCTTACACCTCCATATAAACTCGTTCTTTCGCAGACAGATTCTGATTAGACGATCAAATAATCGAAATACGAGCAACTTACGAAGCAATGATATTCTCCCCAGAGCGAGCAAGCGCTAGAATAGCTACGAACTGAGCTGCCTGTCCGGAAGCTGTCGAAACTGCAGCAACGCCTCCCTCAAGCGCTGCCATACGAGCTTCAAAAAGCTCCTAGAGTCAGATCGCATCAATGTGCTGCGTTTGTTTCTCTGGGCATGATTCGGTGACATACAACTATATTCAACGGTTCAGTGCCTGAAATTGTGTTCAGTCTAGATCCTAATTAATTGTGACTTCAAGGGTAATAAATGGGAACAGACTTCGCAAAAGGGCTGCTAAAGGTGGGCTATCATGGTTAAATAAGAAACAAGAATCTCCGGCGAGTGTTTCGCATCACATACAGTCGTGCCTCTGGATAGAAGATTGGTTTGGGAACGACCTCGTGGCACGGAGGCATTGCCAAAGCCCTGTCCTGCGTGAACTTGAAGTGTAGCAAAATCAAGAACTCTGTCACAGAGATATCGTTTAGCTTTAACCAGAGAAACTGTACAGAGAAACCAATCTACCGTTGAAGACTTCCCATTGGATGTGACTGATAAGAGGGCGGATTGTCGAACGTCAATTGGGACCAACTATATGATACAAGGTGGACCAAGCAAAGCTACTGATTCCGACAACAGCGAATACTCGATCTCGGAGGAAATCAGTAATCCTTGGATCCGTAAGACCAAAATATTCGTCGAGTGCAACCCACAAGACAGTCGAAACAGAGGTATATCGAACAACGCGCAATGTCTCATGATCAATAAAGTAATATGTAGCACAAGGTAACGCGCCGTGAACTTGACGCGCCAGTTCGGCGATATGGACGACCCGAATCTAGATGAGGTCAAAATCATCAAGGGTTATGATAGAAATTGTCAGAACTCCCGGCTGCTCCAGAAGGAATTTGCTGTTGCGAGTAGACTCACGGAGATATCCGGAGTGAACGAGAAGTATCACGACTACCGGATATGACCGGAAAACCACCGGAACTCCTCCGGTTCGAACGTAATATTACCACTAAGTATGAACTGTGTGGTATGAACTTGTTTCGTGTTGGTCTAGCGCCAGTTTCACAGCACCAATACAGTCTGGTTGGTTCCTTCTCATGCAGAACCCATAAAACCTTTGATTGGCATGAGTTGTTATCACCATGAAACCCCCACCAAGAGATAACCACCAGGACTTGCCAATACAGGGTGTAGAGGGTCTGGCAGCCACTCATTTTTTTTTAAACCTTGAAATGGGAGGTCCAAAGGGTGAAAATACATAGCTCAAAATAGCTCCGATCAAAGCTCAAATGGTATCATGATCGACAACAACGAGATATTCTTAGGAATCGATTATTCCATAATATACTATATTCGGAAGGATGGTCTAGTACCTGCTAACTCTAAAATATAACATTGTGTGCGCTATCTACTTTTTGGTCATGCCCACCACTACGGATTCATGTCGTCCTAAAACAAAAACTTTTCCTCATGATATTTCTGGTTCCGAAGACAGAGAATCAGGATTTGAAACCCTTCAGCTGCACACGGGTCACGAGGGTGACCCCGTAAGAATGCGCGTGCTGTTCCCATCCCATGCTTCTGCAAGCTTGGTATTCAATGACTCTGCTGTAAGCTCGTTTGACGCTTCCATTGTTAGCGCGACTTGCCTTGTTCTAGCACGGAGCCGGCCTCTTCGCATTGAAGCGATTGGCGATATCTTTTGTAAGTTTTTGATCGGAATTATGCAATTTGGCGATATCTATTCGTGCATTATAAACCCTACAGTGGTATGCACTACTTTTAAAGGGTGTTCAAACAACACATTGCCGCATTAGAGGGCGCGATTAGAACGTATCTATGAGCCTTGACATTTGTGCCAAATTTGAGTGTCGATAGGAGGCGTTGCTGCTGTTGCAAGTTGTGACAACCATGTTCTCAGATCTCGCTTCAATGACCATTCAAATAAACACTAGCCGAGAATGACGTTTGACTTCTCCATTTACGCGGATCCGTCACGAGGGATGCAAGGAGATCTCCGAGGATGTTGAGGAAAACATTAACTCAGGCCCTTGTACCCAACCAACGCCTTGCAATCTGTGGTTGCATCGCGGCATGAAAGTCTCGGCTGCCTCCAGCCTATTATCTGACTTGAAGTCCGCATTTAGCGTCGCTATTGGCCCTACTCTTCGAGATGTTATTCGCCGGCCTCTTCTGATCTTGCGCCCAACACTCTTGTCTCGTTTATTCATGTCACATGTATGGGTTGCTTTTGCAGCAGGCACAGATGAAGGCAGCCGTCCAGTAAAGGAGAAATTGCTGCCAAAAAATGCTCTAGGAGCTGTTCTCGACATCGGAGCAGGTCTGTTACAATAAACGTTGTTCAGCTCAAGTCCTCAAACCTTTGATGCAGGTCATGGCCACACTGTCAAGTATCTCGACAGAAAGCTCGTTTCCAAATACATAGCACTGGAACCTAACGCGCTCATGCACCCTCATATTCGTGCCATCGCCAACAAAGCTGGTTTCGTCGAGTCTGATGGTAGTCTTGCCATCTTGTCTTGTGGCGCTGAAGACACACGAACAATTATATCCCAACTTGGCGGAAAACCAAACCCTGTCGATACCATTGTGTCCATTCTCACGCTCTGCTCCATCCCGTCTCCAGAGCAAACATTGAATACACTGGTCCGAGATGTTCTCAAGCCGGGAGGAAAATTGCTCTTCTATGAGCATGTTCTGAGCCCTCGCCGAGACGTTGCTTGGTGGCAACGTTTTTGGACTCCCATCTGGAGAATTCCATTTGACGGATGTCGATTAGACCGACCGTCTCATCTGTTCGCTGAGCGGATGATGACTACTGCCAGGAATGGAAATAAGGTGAGCATGTGGAGTAGTCAGGAGTTGTGGGGGAAAGATGGAGAGCCTGAGGAGCACCTATTCTGGCATCGTGTGGGACGATTTGTTAAGCGTCTTGATACATAGAAGCAACAACATTCACATGAGTTCGGAACTTCGGATGATCGGTTGCTCAATAAGATTAGATCAGATCTTTTGTCGTATCTGACCTGAATTTTGGCATTCCGACGATCATTATGTAGTTTCCTAGCAGTTTCAACATTGATCCTCAAATATAACTTGAATCTTGAATATTCTCCCCCGTGGTCCTCAGCAATGATCTGTTTAAAGAAACTAGTATGTTGGACGCTCTGAAAGGATCTAGTAGATGTGTAAAGTATACTAGGGTTTTGCTCGGTCGGATCGACATCCGGAGCAAACCAGCAACCTATCTCCGTCCGAGGCCGGTTCTGACTTCGCAATATATCGATTCGGATGTAGTCATATCTTGTCTATCTCCTTTCTCTGATTCTACAACTTGTGTAAATTGGGGGTAGCACATGCATAAGTGATTCCCAAACTGTTCTTCCATTGGTGTGGCTCTAGATCTCTTGAAAAATGACAAATCCAGACAATCTCATGATTTTTGACCGCCTTTAAGCCGAGTTTGCTGCTTCTATAAGAAGTGACCATACGCCAGATTTCCTCCTTAGCCGAACAGCAGCATGGAACCAAAGTACGAACCTTCGACTACGGGCGTTTTTCATTACTATCTTCCCCCATCGGACGGTTCTCGTCCTTACAAGAACATCAACGATAGGTCTACATGGCTCCGACATGTTTCAATCCTTTGCAGTATAAGCTAACACAATTTTAGGGATGATAAGAATTATATTCGAGATAGTCATGAGGTCACTGTCAGGAATATCCGCGGCAAGGAAACCGAATTTAGGCTGGACGTTTCTGGCTTTCAATATTATAAGCACGAGACTGAATGCAAAAGCTTTGACACCGACACAGAAATCAGGGAGAAATACTATCCTGAGTCGGTCGACCTTATCAAAAAACTTACGGGAGCTTCCAAGGTCATTCTCTTTGATCATAGTATGTGTCATCCGCCTCCGTGCAAAATTTAGAGATGACTGATTTAAACTCGAGCTATTCGTCGTCATCGTCCTGACGATCCCGAAGAATCCCCTGAGAAACGGCAAGTAAGAACGAGTCGCTATAAATGAATATTTAATTTTGTTCACGTCTTGTGCAGCCAGGTAGTGCCTCTTTATATTTGGTTTTTCTTCCCTGAGCTCTGAGGCTTTTTTATCAGTCATCAATGTACACGTTGATCAGGTGAAATATATCCTTGTGTATCGTATCATCCATAACTGACAAGATAGCAGACACCAGGTTCTGCTGTGGCGCGTGTATACAAGCATATTCCCGAAGAGGCAGACCAGCTTCTCGAGCATCGCTTTCAGATCATCAATCTTTGGCGCCCCATATCGCACGATGCTTTTGACTTTCCACTGGGATTTATTGATACTTCTACTGTGAAGGATAGTGACCTCATGCCAATGACCCTCAAGTTTCCCGGCGGACCAGGAGAAACCTATGGTGTCAAGTATAATCCGGCACATGAGTGGGTTTACTTGAGGGGCATGAGTACTGACGAGATTGTTCTTTTCAAATGGTAAGTATCATGGTTTCACCGGGTTTTTGCTTGCTGAAGATCAAATATAGTTATGACAATCTCCAGGACAGCAATATCTGCACGTTCAACGCCCATTCTGCTTTCGTTGATCCTTCTGCTCCACAGAATTCTCCTCTTCGTGAATCAATTGAACTCCGAGCCCTTGTATTCTACGCTTGATCAATTCAAATTGGCATTCCACGAACCCATTCATGTGCTGCTACTTGTGTTTCCTGGGACCATATATATCTTCGTGACAACTGAAGTTCTTTCATAAACATTGATTATATTTGATCAGGCGCCGAGTGAGGCTAAAATAATAATCATCCCATATCCCGCATGACCGCGTTGCAAAATGTGGACAAGATACCATATGACTACCATGTTCTAGGTCTGAATCAAACTAGACGATGTTCTACATCACTGACATATTGAGCTGGGAGGGGAGCCTCTACGTTTAATCTCTTGTAGACGGTAACGGTACTTCATCCTGAACTCAAATTTCTACTACTGCTATCAAAACGCTATGAGTAATTTCAAGTTGACCAATTTACGACTCGGCTTGGAGGAGCCCTCTATAAGTCCTTGGACCAAGTCTAGGGGATAAGTGCTCGCTGATAAGCTCCCGAAGTTGAGTTGAAATAGATCCGTGTAGCTTTCATATAGGATGAAATACAAGTACTTACCGAACCAGTCGTAACCTTACATAATGACTCGGATGTAACCGGCTGTGAGTCCGAGTTTGGACAGGAACTTACATTCAGGCTGATTCTTATCTAGATCACCAATATCCTCATTCGAAAATGTCTTAGCGACAGAGGCGAGTTCATATGAATTTTAGATGGGCCACATGGGGGGCCACATGAGGGTCTAGATCTAAAACAAATGCATATGTAGCTTGACTTGATCTGATCGTTCCGAGGTCATCTAGGATCACTTCTTTCTATCATTGAACACCTGGAGGTTGTCGTGTGCGCGCTATTCTAGGTTCTGATTTTAATTGATGCAGGTGTCATGGACTTGGCACCTTCCGCAGAGCTTCACAGGTCTCGACATCCCGAGGTCGCTTAGTTCTGCCATGGTTGTCTCGGACACGCCTCCACACGGAAAGCTTGTGCGATATCCTTGTCTTGATGTACCTTTCGGCTGTGGTTCTGATAACGTATGAACTAGAGATGACTGCTCTTCTGATCTGAAGCTACTGTAATCTCATTGAAACCGCTCGCTGGTCGATACCGTTGACGAGCTGCGATTCGACTTCGTTGATATCTCCTTCCGTGACTCAAAGTATGTATAAGCTCATGACTGAGATGGAAACTGATCCGACAACACCTGGCCATGCAAAAGGGGGTACTCAGGTTTGGAATTTGAAGCCTCATCCTTACTCACATCATCGTATCGCCATGTCTCGCGCTGTATCAGTGACTCTGTTCTGCTTCATTTTCTTCCTTTATTGTCTTATTTCACGTTGGATCCGCTTGGTTCGTTATAAACTGCTCATAAAACAGACCGCAGTTGGTGACCTGAAGGACTTGGGCAAGTCCAGTACAAATAAATTCCAAGGCACGGCGGTGATCTGTGGTGGAAGGTAGTGTCTCTTTGAGAGATGATTACACAGAATCTTATGTCATGAGAACAGTGTCTCCGGTCTCGTCACAGCGCGGGTGTGCTCTGATCATTTTGAGCGGGTCGTCATCGTCGAGCCGGAACTATGGGTTAATTCTGGCGAGGGTTGGCTATCACAGGCATGGATGCAGCAACATTCTCGTTCTCGGGTGATACAATATAATCAGAACCAATGTCAGTAATAACTTTTCTCTGGACACAAATTTCGCACTTATTTCGTTGCCAAATACATCAGCCACTCAAGTATTGAATTACTTGGCATTGCGAAAGCTTTTCCCGACTTTTGATCAAGAGTGTAAAATTTCTGATCTTCGGTCAGCGTTTGTTTGACGATCACAAGTCGATTCAACTCACGGCATCTGGATAGAGTACTCCCTGCAGAAGTGAAAACCACCTTCGGTGGCTATCTTCCTTTACCTCCACCAGAATACGGGGGCGTGTTGCCTAAGACTGTTTATGGGTCTCGGCGTGGTTTTGAAACACTTCTACGTCGTCTGGTCCTCGGAGAGGGCCGCTACCCCAATATTAAGCAAATCACTGGTTTCGTAACTGGGATGGGTCCCGACTCTGCTGATCCTTCGAAGATTTCAAAGGTATTTGTCCGCCTAGAATCCGGAACTGCTGCAGCTATCGACGCGTCCTTCGTTATCGGTAAATATACACATTTATGGTTGTGTATATGCAATTCACCACTCCATAGACTGTAGCGGCCCTTCCCATTTAGCCCTTGAGTGGTTGAAACATGCCGGCTATGGAACTTCCATCGTGCATCATGATGGAAGTATACCTCTCGACAACATTAGAATCCAATATGACCAGAAGCTCAAAGTTGTGACGCTTAGATTCAAGGTATCTGCCTCCTTTGGTGACCGGCTTCCGATTCCAGACGGGTTTCGAAATATTGCGACCATTTATAACTGTCTCGCAGACTGGACACTTGATAGTCGAAACATTTATGCTCAACGGGTCGACGGAGACTTCGGTAAGCAATATCACTAACTATATGACACAGGTTAATTTCTTAAACCACTTCTAGTTCAAGTGCTGTGTTGTAACTGGGATGGACCGAAGCCTCCTCGAACCCTCGATGGTGTCATTCAGTTTGCCCAAAGTATGCGTGTCAATAGACCTATACCTGACTGGTTTCTCGAATTTCTCGACATGCTACATGAGGTCGAAGATACAATGACCTGCAGCTATGTGCGCGTCCGTAAGTTAGAGATTCATAGAGAATCAAATACTTTATTTTAAGCCTCATTTCAGCTCCATCTTCCTATGTCCGATATCACAGAGCAGCCAACCTTCCGCAAAACTGGATTGCCATCGGCGACAGCGTAATGAAGATCAATCCTGTAGATGGGTGAGCCAGACAATGTGATGATTGACTGATTCTATTCATAAATTCTCTCCAGGCAGGGCTGCGCGAAGGCAACTATTGGTGCTGCAACACTCAACACTTTGTTATACTCCATTTCAACGATGGACTCAGAGTCGGGCAACATTTTGTCCAACCCTTTCAAAGATTTTTCTAGGCGATTCTTTCAAACACAGAAAAACAAGATTGAGGGTTTGTGGTAAATAAAGCCTTCGCACTGTAAACGAATATCCTAGACTTATGTTTTAAAAAAGGTCTGGTACTAAGTTGGTTGGTGAGTTTTACTTTGGTCATTTGTGGTAAAATTCGTGAATATGTACTGTGATCATCGATCCAAGACTATGCCTTTGGGACCACGCAACCGGTTCCCGGAGAACAGCTCTCTGATGGTTCATGGTTACGATGGTATCTGCGCAAGTTAAATCATTTTGCAACACAGGTAGTTTTGCAATACAATCGTTTTTGCCTTGGGCTCATTACCTTCATAGGACACTGAGATAGCCTCTGCTTTGTGGCATGTTGGGATGATGCTGGCTCCATCAATTGACCTTTTCCAGCCCAAGTTCTTTGCTTGTGTCCTTTGGAATTTGTTCATGTGAAGTTGGCCCAATCATCAGCATAAACACTTCTATATGGTTAGAAAAGTCTTATTTTTTTTTTGGCATAGATTGATTTTCTTTGTCCCCACACCACTTACAGATACTGCTAGTGCTGGAAGAAATTTTTTATGCCATCCTTTGTCAGCTACTTGTTCTGAAAAAGACATCTTCCATTGTCTGAGGCCTCTACTCCCTTATCTATAGAAACTAGCATGATTTGTTTCCTTTTCTCTATGTTCAAAGGAAATATTTTTTGGCTGCCAGCTGTAAGAACAATTTGCCTAAGATATTCATATTTGCTTCTAAGCCATCTTTGAGCAATTAGTGCTTGCATAAGATCTATCCTTTTAGGTGCTTTACAAGTGCCATTGTAAAACATTGTGGATGTATTGAACTTCTTGGCAATGGCCTCAGATTTCCCAGAGGACAGATAGCAGCACACATTTAGCTGTAAAAATAACATTCACAATCTCTCCTGGGTTTCAACCTCGATTGTTCTTTTATCAACAGCATCATAACTGTGGTAGGTATTCATGTCAAAGACCCCCATCAGCCTCTCAATAGTTCATTTACAGCAGTGGCATGATTGCCAGGGGACCCTCCTTTGTTTCCTTTATTCCTGGTCCCCCTCTTCAGTTTGTCCTTCCTCTTTAGACTCTGTAGATCTCCTTCTGTGTTGAGGGATTCCAGTGACATATGCACATTGTGTGTCAAAGTGCTCAAAGACTCTTTCTGTTGGGAGACATGAAACTGCCCATCAAAGTGCCCCCTAAATTTCCTACTCCAATTGTGACCAATTCTGTTGTTAAGGCTGAAAAATCACAGAAATACCAAATGTAATTGTTGCCATGCAATTGGTGGTAGGTGTAATCCCTCCCTTGTGAAGGCCATATCCTCTACATAACATGGGTTGATCTCTTTTTGAACTTTGGCTGTGAGGTGAAACCTCACATACACCATCTCTTCAAGGACTCCTTGAAGAAGTACAAGACATTGATGCAATCCTTTGTTGCCTAGCTGCCAAGCATTGAGAACCACAGAAACCAGATAAAGTAGTGTTGCCAATAGGACTGTGATAGGGGGTGAGTTGCAATTGTTCCCAGTTACCTGTGCTTAACAATCCAAATGACAGGATGTTACTGTAAGGGGACTAGTCTTTGTACCATCCCACCCTTGCCTAGCTTAGTCCAACAGGATTGGCACCTTCATCTAGCCAACCTCCAGACCACCTGGCCCCTTACTCCCTCACTGTCTTGGCTCCTAGGCCTAATGGATATATTGTGATTGGCACATGGTATATTCTTGGGCCCAATTAGTCAATAGTTTGTAGTCATTGGCCTCTGCTTAGTCAATAGGTTGTAGTCAGCAGCCTTCAGCTTAGTAGTCATAGGTACTTAGTCATCAGGTAGCCTTGTAGTATAAAGATGGACTTGGGGATAGGATATTCCCAGTCTGGACAATAGCATTGCTTCCAGGTTTATCCACTAGCATAACTGTAAGCTCAGCCAGTGTGGCCCCTTGCCTTCTGCCTCATCCTCTGCCTTTGCCTCTTGTTGGATGCCTGCCTCTTGCCTGCCACACCCTTGGCTGGCTCACTTGCTGCTCACCTCTTGACAGGAGTGTCAGGTCATGAGTGGTGGGCTTGGTTAGGACTATCCATGGCCAACATTCCCTTACAGTTATACTGTTTGCTGAGAATGCTGCTGGTAGATGCAGGGTTATAGTGTATATCACTAGCAGCCAGTCATTCAACATTTATGGAGGCAAGGACAGGAGGACTGCCCCAGAGCACATCAAGAAGGGCTTATGACAAAGATAAAAAATATTAGCAAACAAAAAGGTAGCCTTAGGCACTAGCAGTGAATTGAGGAAATTGGACAACTGACTAGGAAGTACCTGTAGGTGGTACTTGTCTTAGCAAAACCAAATTTGGGCTTTTAAGATGGTAGCAGTTCTGTCACTAGGTCAAGCAGTAATTTATAACATTGAGCTTAGCAGTCTAGTGATGTGGATATGAAGAAAAGGATTGGCCAGTGCTGGAGCTAGGTATGTTATATACATAGTGGGGATATTATGCAGTATTTATATCCTAGTGTGCTAGGTAAGGTAATAAGTATTTGGTAAAGCTCATTTGTGATCAAGTCTAGTAAAGGAATTTGTAAGCAGAATCTTTGAAATGAGTGTATTGAGTGGCTAGTGGCTGCTGTTATATTTTATGGAGTGGATGCCATTGTGTTAAGTCAAACAGGAGCCATTATCTTCTTGACAGGGGTCAGAATATTCTGAGTCCATGGTGGGCCCCAGAGTAATGTCCTCATGCCATTTTGACCATGGTTACCTGATGTATTGTCCTTGTGGCTCAGAAAAGGCTGGTATGTGTCTGTGTCTTGTTGTTGTTGTTGTTGTCTACCCTGCCAAAGGCAGCTTGCATTCAAGGTCAGAATACATGGGAATCATATGTCATCTACCCTACAGTATGTCTTGGTGTCAACTGGCCATGAAGCCAGAAACTCCAGGTAATAAGCCAAGACTATCTGCCATTAACATTCCATCCCCTGTGTTCTGCACATCATCACTGCTTTCCCTTTCACCTTTCCATTGTTGGTATCTGAACTTGACTCTTAATTGAACCAAGTCAGCCTCAAACCCAGACCACACCCTCTTTTGAGATTCTGGCATGCCACCAAGTCATGAACTGAGGATTACCACTTGTTCAATTTCTTCCTAGGGCTCCCCTGACATTGCTCCTAGAAATGGTCTTGGTACTTCAGTATGGCCTACCCATGCTAACCTTGATTGGTTTACAATGTTTGGCTTCCTTCCTGTTTTAAACCAAACCCCCAGAACCTCATGACCACTAGATAAGATAAGCCAGGATCTTTGACTGCTGTCTGTAGGTAGCAATGTCCTTGGCTCATCAAAATGCAGTATTGACATCTTCCAAGCTTCAGGTCTCAGTCCTGATTTGCACCCCTATTCTCTGAAACTGGCTGATGCCATTGGCCATCAACAAATCACACTTTCCCTCAAACACCTCATGTAGAGAATCAAGCTTCCACCAGCTCATTGTGTCTTGCCTTACAAACCTCTGCATGCCTTGCCATTGCTAAAAAGGCATTCTGGGTGGGAGATGTTGTAAAAGTCAATTTAGCAATATCTAAAAGAGAGTCAGTGTTGAGTGAATTGACCTATGGAATGAAGCTTGTACCACAGAGTTATGTAAACAAGTGCAATCCAGCTGTGATCAGGGATTGTAAAGGTCATCACTACTTCAACCAACATCTTCTTTGCCCCAGGCTTTCACAAACTGCCACAAAAAGGATTTCTTCCTTGTGCCATCATCTTCACATTCCAGCATCAACACATAGAAAAGCTTTCACAAAGTTCATGATATTGACTTATATTTGGAAATAGAACACTGTTGACATGCAGGCAAATACCATCTGCAATCTATATCATGACAATTGCATTTGCATCATTTTTGTGCAAGGGATGTTGAGGATGAGACACACATGCTCTTTATATTCAACCTTTCACAGAAACTTGCATTACATCACAATGAGTGTAAGAACACTGGCCAACAAGTCAAATCCAACTCAGATACAGTATGAATACTTAGTTTATGGAGTCTAAGGCAACAAAGAAATCAGCAACAATATCTTCAATGGCCTCAATTCCCACAGAAACCTGTATAGATGGTTACTATATCAGTTACTTGCACTATCAACACAGACAAACTCACCCTAATTAATGTAGTTTGTACATTTTCTCTGCTCACTGCAGTCTGTTGTGATGCCAAAGTCCTTGTGTCTCCAAAGTTGTCACTAAGATTTACGAGAGACAAATTGCACATGAGAGTATTTGCTGATGTAATTCCACCTTTTACAGTGAAGGCCAGGACAGCTCCAAACAGACCTTGTTTCAGGTAAGATTTAGCAAGATCATGAGAGGTATGCACTTTCAACCCTAAGTAGGATACTGAAGAAACTTTGGAATGTTTTTCAAGCCACCTAAATTTTCATCAGGTCATTAATACCACAAACACGGCCCCGTTACCAAGGAAAACTTCACACCTGGCTAGTGCATAAGCATTCATACACTGTTTTTCGGCACGAAGACTCAGTGTTTCTAGTCCCTGCAGCATAAAGAACGCCGAAAAGGGTTCTAGTGAAGGACCTAAATCACGTAGAATCTGAGATCATTCAAACTTCAATCAAGCTTCATGATTGAGGGAGTGATAACTAACATCAGCCCGTAATTTTGTTGCAAAAGCCGTGGGCCCAAAGGTATCTGCGTAGACAAAAGTATGATGACCAGCAGACTGCTCAGTCAACCCAGGGAACTTATTGGATTGTTTCCAGTCGAAATTTCCTGGGGCACCGGGCGGGTCATGAGAATAATAATGGCATATATACATCCACAGGAATGAATTACCTGAATCTACGACGATTCCTCCAAGAGCGACACCATGTCCATATATCCTTTTTGAAATACTCTCGACTACAAGAATAATATTAAACTCAAATCGAAACTAGCAAGATGATAAAGATTCTCACCAACAATATCGGCCCCAAAATCAATGGGCCGTACGAGATATCCTTGTCAGAATGATGCCCATCAAAACTCCTTAAGCTTCAAATGTTTGATCAAGACACAAACCTATCATTCCGAGAGTATTGTCGACGATTAAAGGAATATGAGCATTGTGAGCTATCTGGTAGATTGTATCAATCACTAGTGTGAGAACGTGATACAACAACCCTACCTCAGCAAGTTCTTTGATAGGGTGTATGACCAAGGCTGGGTTTGATATACTCTCGATATATATGGCCTTGGTGTTTGAATCAATGGCTGACGCAAAATCAACAGGATCTGTCGTGTGGACAATCTTCACGCCGATGCCAAACTGTTCCAATACAGCTGACAGAAGGATGTCAGGTCCAAAAAAAACTCCTGCGGGGCATTACTCACCTTCTAATTCACGTGCCTAATGCAGCAGTAATCAGGACCCTCTCCAAGAAAGAAAATGTAAAACGAGTTTACTGACTAAACTGGCATACATCCGTGTGCTATTGGGAGAGGTACATACCTCAGATCATCACGACGAGATGCTAGTAGCATGCGACTTACGAAACAACAATATTATCACCTGAACCTGCTAATGCCATTATGACCATAGACTGAGCAGATTTCCCTGTAGCGGCTGCCACAGCAGCTCTGCCTCCTTCAAGAGCCGCCACTCGATTCTCAAATACTTCCTGTTGCGTTTGGCATGATCAGAAAAAAGGTGTCACATTGAACTGAAACGTACCACGGTCGGGTTAGACATTCGAGAATACGTGTATCCATTGATCCTAAGTAGTGATAAGCTCGGAGAAACATTCTTGGGAGTTGTCGTACCTCAGTGCAAAAAGGTCTGAAGCGTGCTAAGACAACGATTTTCAATCCCGTTCTGGTTTCATTCCGTCAAAATCATGCGCACCGATGTATTATTGAAAGCGAAACTCGCTGAAGCATAAATGGGCACAGCTCGAGCGTTAGTCGCCGGGTCAACACGCTGTCCCGCATGCACTTGTTTGGTCTCGAAGCCTTGGAATTGTCTGTACGCTCCGTCAGTCAACTCCAAAAAATATTTGAGATACTTCTCACTCAGAAAGAGCATCCATTGTACTTGATTAGTTCCAGATCAGGTCTTGGGAAACTACTTCCACTAGTCTATTGGGAGACCTTTATGGTTACTACTTGATCGTAGCAGTCGGCATGTAGCCGGGGTTAACCAGATCTGCATGGCGGAAATGAATCTGTGTTGTGCAGGTAAGTATTGAGACGAACTGGTTCGAGTTGTGCAGTGTCGGGGCGCCCGACTATGTCCGTATCTTTCACCCTTTCTTCCATTCTAAAGATTGACCGAGGCAAGGGGCCTCTATCTGACACATGGCCACAAACCGGCGGAGATTTCGAGAAATTACTCCTCCGAGCGTCTTGTAGGCTGTGCCACATTGTGGTACAGCATACGTAAGTCGTGAAAGCATGCGCCGTCTAGCCACATGTATCAAAAAAGACCGTAGTAAACATATTGTCCTGGCATATGTCGCAGTCGACAGATCGTTGACAGAAGACGTCTGATTCCATTTTAAAGTTCCAGCGAAGTAGCTCCTGAAGTAGTGAAGAGTCTAGCTTAATGGCTACTCAGCGGATCAGAATTGAAGGAATCGAAGGCTTTCGACGTTTTCGACAGGATACAGCTGGCACCATGTGATCTCCAACGGATATTAATGGATCATTTTGGAGGTACTTCGATGAGAATTGATGGAATGGACAACCGTCACCGACAATACCGCGCGCAGGCGGCCCTTGTACACATCGCCGTCATTACGTCTGGAACTTAGTATTTTCTGAACTTTAGCCTTATCAATGGCTGTACCCAAAACATATAAATACTGGGCATCGACCGCCGAGTAGATCTTCAAGCCATCTCAACCAACCTCACCTCCAGCAACTAGCTAACTAAACTTATTCTTCCCATTTTCAACATGCCGATTGTCGAGCTCAACACCAACGTTAAGGTGGGCTTACATGATGATACACGACAGAGAGATATCTGATACACTTATATCTCACCACAGGTCGCTGACGTTAAGGCGTTCACGCAGTCTATGAACAAGGTCAGTCACCACTCCAATGATGATCATAAGGCCATTGCTCACTCTGACTCTTCTAGGCCTCCGCCGCTGCTTTTGGAATGGACGGCTATGTCACCTGCAGCTACCATTATGACGAGTCGATTATTTTCGCCGGCACTCATGCGCCTGCCTTTGTTATGCGCGTCGTAAGTTTCCTCCTCCTCGCAGCTTACGTTGTGTCGGAGTCAAATTGAAATGCGCCGCAGACCACTCTTGGAAATGGAACTGAGAAGAATGAGGGCTTCGCCAAGGCTCTCTTCGGTTTCCTCGAGAAGGAGCTCGGTGTTCCCGACAACCGCGGCTACATGTTCGTCTTCCTTCTCTTGTTGACGCCACGCAACCTGATTCAACTTCGTATTTAGTATCTTCAACGACCCCGGTACAGTCAACCTTGCTCACAAGTCAACTACCTTTGCTGTCCTTCTCAAGTAAAGTGTCATGATGTCGTGAAATGTTTTAGTACGATAGGAAGTTTGTTACAATAAATCACCGTTTGATACACTTCAAGTGGAGACCCGATGTTTGCCATGTGTGAGTGATTATATTGATAGGAATCCGACTCTTGAGACGCTCATATGGCAAGGGTGTCCCGAGATTGCTCTGTGCTAATCAAGAACATGAATTAGATGCGTGAGTTGAGAACCTATTCCTGTGTCTGCCCATCCGGCCCAAGCGTCATCTCGTCAAAGTCCTCCAACAACTCGTCGAGTGAAACCTCAGGAAAATCAGGTTCATCCTCCTGCTCTTCCTCCATACCCGCGATATTAGTCTGAACAACCTCTTCAGGCTCCTCCTTTTCATCCACATCCATTGCAAACTGCGCTCTCTTCTTCTTTCTCCCTTTCCCTCCTCCCCCGCTCTCCTCAGGCCCAGTCATCCGCACGTCGCCTTGAGGAGCCTTAACCTTATACAGATTAACTCCCGCCCTGATCTCCGCATCCTCCTCAATATCCCTCAAAAACAGCTCATAGTCCTCATCCACCTTCTTCTGATCGCGTCCCCCAAGCCTTCCAACGACACCCCTCGCGTTACCCGTCTCACCCTCTTCTCCAGCCTCCTTGGATATACTACGAAGCCTCCACGCCCGGGCTTTACTCTTCTTCCTGCGGTTCGGGTACGCTTTCTTCACAAGAATAATATCAGGTATGCGGCCAGGCTCCAGGAGAGCGAAGTCAGAGGAATTGAAGTTGGTGTTGGTAAGATGGTAGCCCATGACTGTGTCGCCCGGTTGGAGAATCGATCCCAGGTGGGTGCGGGTGTGGTAGATTTGGTTGGTGGAGGAGCTAGGCACGTCGTAGTCCATCATTTCGTCATCTTCTGCTGTACCCGCGGTGGAACGGAATGCACCTGCCAGTGCGACTTGGGCGTCCGCCATCACAAATTTGCCTTTACTTTTCCGATGATCAGGTTCGATATCTAGAACTGTGAACTCTACGAGATCTGTTATGGTAGCGAGAGAATCGAACGGAGTGCGCCAGTAGATGTTTGATGTGATATCGCAGTATTGTAAGGTGGCTGGATCGATGAGGTGGACTGAGTTGCCGACGCGGGTGCAAATTGTGAGAGGGGAGATGTTGGAGAGGGATTTTGCTTGCTTTGGGGGAATGAGGACAAGATCGTCTTTGCAGATTGGAATGATTTCGACGGAGTAGGTGAACTTGAAGTTGGCAGTGTTGGAGTGCGTGTCGGAGGAAATAATTTGTTCGGAAGATTTGGTACTAGATGTGAAGGTCATTGGTAAGTGAGTGACAAGAGGGAGATGGGACGGGGTGGGGACATACCGGACAGGGACGACACCTTGTAAGAATTCGACCATTTTAATTGCGTGACTACGAGAGCTGAAGAAAAAGTCGAGGCCATCCTTGACTTCTTTCACTGAAATCGTGTCCTTTTGTGCGTTGTGCTTCAAGATCAGTTGTTCAAGGTACAAGAACGTCCGTTTGTGCGGGACTTTTTGTCGAACTTGGACAAGAGAATTCCAGGTGTTTTTTGCTGCGAGCTTCGTACAATCGGGACATTGACCGTGTTGGACGAGGTATTCGATTTCGAAAGTTTGTTCGAGGATGGTATTAGTTAGGACCTAACTCGCGATCGGTCAGTTGACACCAAGAAAGAGTGTTACTCTACACACCTCTTTTTGGATTGTCAAAGAGACTCTCAGCCGTTTAGAATGTGGTTCTGTCCAGATGAAATGAGCTTCCGTTAGTCGTACTCTGTTCAGACCCTTGAGTTTTTTCAAGCAGATTGAGAGGAGTTCGGCGGATTCAGGTTTCGCGATTGTCCATGCTGATGGAGGCGATAGAAAGCGTTCGCAGTTTCTGCAATACGATACAGAGGCTGAGCATGCAGGGTAAGAAGATTTTGCTCAAATTCAGGATATGTGACAAAATCACCTTGTTTTGGAATGCCTTCAGTGATATCGACTCTGTATTGTACGTTGATCGGGGTCAGGGTCATGTATGCAAGAGAACTAACGAGGTACATACGTATTTCTCAAACACGCAGCACACAGATTCGCGCTATTTGGGACAATAGGAGTTCCTAATCATCCATTCAAGTCGAGATCTCTGGTTGATTAGATGTACGTACCGCAATCTGCACATAGGACGCGGTGTACGGGGGGAGCTGGAGTGAACTCCATCGCAGGGGTATCGTGTGCGAAATATATGAAGTCGTGAAAAGCAGCAGATGTGGCGCCAAAGAACAGGATGACTGATGCAAGGGCCTGTCGTGAAAAAATGGAGCACGTGATCGACGTGCACAGCGATTAGATTAGATCGAGATCGAGGACACGTTGACGTGGTGGTTTCCGTCACATTTTATATTCTGCACCTCAACCTGTCACTGGTGCATAGACTGTTTCTTCTGGAGCTGTGGGTCTTTGTATACTCGGTTGTTGACTGAGAAAAATGAGGAGGAGCATTCAGCTCCTTGGGCTGTCGCTTGCTGTAGCGGGATGCAGATGTGCGAGTCCGCCAGTCGAAGTGTTCTTAAGATCTTCATGGCCTGCATCTCCACCTTTGATTGAAATACTGTGAGTTATACATCAGTACAAGGCGCGTTCAAAGCTCTAATCCTACTGGAAGAGAAACTGTAGCTCTAGAAAATCCAGACTCATTCTTCCCACTACTGGATAAATTAACCGATCCAGATGTACTACCCACGCCAGAGAAACTCACTCCCGAGGCGGCGCACCAAGCTGTTTTGGAAATTGCCGCAGCGAATGGCTACCTGACTGAAGCTGGCTCCTTAGCAACCGTAGAGCTGAACCTTGCATTGCACGCGGCTACACCCAAGATCGAGGCTTTTTACAATCATTATCTTGATCATTACAACAATACGAAAGGGACTGACTGCGGGTCATGGGTTGAGTGGTACGGAGAGGTTGTGTGCGATATTGAGCAACTCGTCAAGTTGGCCGGGGTTGAGACGATAGACCCCACGACCAAATCGACTTCCAGGTATGAAATATAAACATTGTCCAAAGCTTGTACTCATTCTTTTCCAGTCCATTCCCTCGACCTAGACTTCTCACATTTGACCATGTGTATCCCTCCCCGGCACACACCCTCAATCGGCCCCCTCGAACCGCAATCCTTTATGCGTTGCCGTCGTCTTCCAATTTCCGTGAGCTTCACAGTTACTTACTGTTCCTGGCGGACAAGCCAAACCCTCACGTCGAATACGTCCTTCGTTATGTTCCCGCTCAACGTGACGCGAGTGTTCGGAACTTCTTGTCGGGCTATGGAGTCTCGCTGAATCTGAAGAAGACTGACTACCTGGCAATTGATGACCGGAACACTCGCAATGGCAATGGTGCGTAAGGCTTCCAGTGAACGCATGCATTGACTCAAAAGCTCGCGAGTTTCTAGGTGCCAACGGACAGGGTACAGTCGAACGAGCCGAATCTATGGTCACCGAGGATCCCGTCTTGGCCCTCATTCATAACCATCCAGAGAATGCCACTGCTCCAAGTACAAAAACTCCATTGACAGTGGAAGAGAACTTGAGTACGTCTTTCCCTCTATTCCATGTTTGTCACCATTTCTGACCATCACTCTTATAGACCTCAGCTTCCAAGCGATTCAACTGATTGCTGACTCCCCCACACCCCTGCAAACGCTCAAACACCTCACCCAAAACTTCCCGAAATACGCACCCACTCTCTCCCGACGCGTCGTCGTGAATGAGTCTCTCTCAAGCGAGATCTACGCTAACGGTCTCAAGATCCAAGGGGGAGGACACATGTTCTGGCTCAATGGCGCTATTGTCCCTGACAAAGACGTGAATCCGTTTGGGCTGTTGAGGTGGTTGAAGAAGGAAAGGAGTCTTATAGGGAGTTTGACGGGAGAAGCAGGGTTGAGTAGAATGGAGGCGTTCGAGTTACTCACGAGTCCGGAAGTGGCGGTGTCCCAGGCGGGTGGGATGCTCGATGGGATTGTTGATGCCAGTGACAGGATTGAGGGTGGGGGCGTGGTTGTTTATTGGAATGATATGGAGAAGGATAGTAGGTGAGGTTAATTTTGCATTCTATATGCTATTACAACTGATATATGGTTGTAGATACGAGAGGTGGAGCACTTCTGTTTTCACTGTCGGTCTCCAACTTCGCATTCCCTTGATCGACTGCTGAGTAATACTTACTGCGCAGCTAATCCAACCAGTCTACCACGGCATTCCAAGCGTCAAATACAATGTTTTCAATGTCATCCTCGTCTTTGACCTCTCGCAGATGGATGGTCTTGCTTTCATCGCGGGGAACATGGCTAGTCTCATCAGCAGAGGGATCCCTCTTAGATTCGGTGTTGTTCCTATCGCCGAGACGGAGGATAGTAAGTTGTTTTACGGCTACACAAGCCTTTCTGAATGTCGCTGACCACACGCCATCGATAGGCGCTCGAATGGCTAGACTGTTCTACTACCTCATATCGAATCATGGACGGAAGAAGACTTTGAAGTTCATCCAAGACGTAAGCTTGCTCTATCGCCTTCTTATCACTTTCTGACTTCTTCCCTCAAAGTTCGTACAAGCCCAGCCCGTAGAAAAGACTACTGTCGACTGGGCCGTCCTGGGCCGAACTTTCGCAGATTTTGCAGAGACCGAAGGTTCCGAAGCGCACGACGTCACATCCTTGGAGGACATTTCGAGTGGTAAAGCATATCTACCTGTACCATTGGACAGAGTACGGGATTACGTTGAGAGGTTGGATGCGCGGCTGGAGGCGTCTGGGACCGGTCATGTGTTTTTCAATGGGAGGTATTTCCGTTATGATCAGGTGTGTAACTGTGATTGCCGAAGGAGAAGGAGGTTGGTTGATGTGCGAACGCGTGCGCGCAGGATTTTATGAGGAATATGCAGAGTGAGCTGTCGAAGCAGATACACTTCTTACACGAAAAGGTGAGGAGTGTTCATCATCCCTTTCTGCCAAAAATTATTATTGACCGTATACACTTTGTAGATATACACGGGAAAGTTAACAGAGGCGCACAATGACACGCTGGGTACATATTTCTATGACCAGCCTACGACGGGCACAAGGAGGAATCAGTATATATTCCACACTGACGCACCTGGGTCGTTGAAGGTATTTAATTTGCCTGAGCTGTTCGCAAGAACGAAATTCCGCGTTGCACCTGCTACGTTCGTCTATCCTGGTGAGTTCGTTTCGTATTTTGTTCGAGGATCTGGAGCTGACATTGCAGTGTGCTGTAGCGGAGACACCGATCATACCTCTCAGTCTCTTCGTCATAGCAGACCTTGATAATCAGGACGGGTTGAAATTTGTCAAGGAGGCGTTACTTTCGATCGTACGTTCGTCTCGCGTCCTATCTTTTGCTCCTAATGACGTATACTACGTCTCACAGGGCCCTAACACACGTACTCGAATTTCATTCATCCACAACCCCATTGACGACTCCACAGAAGGGACTGACCGACCACTCGCATCATGGTTGATCGCACACCTGATTAAGATGCACTTGCTTTCGAAGGCTTCGCCGGAGCAGCTTCTTCGTGCTTTGGGTTTGGGTTCGAGTCCGAGTTTCGATGTCGATGGAACGCAGACACAGACGGTCTTGACGCAGGACGAAGCGACGAGGGCGGTGACGCATGGTGTGAAGGTGGCAGATTTTAGTGAGAAGGAATACGGGGAGTATGTCGTGACAAGTCGACTTGTGGCCAGGGAGCTTGGTGTGAAGCCCGGCGAGCGGGCGGTGCTTGTCAATGGACGGGTGAGTTTGGGTTTTGGTCATTTTAAACGACGATAATGTACTGATTGTGGTGGAATTACAGGTAGTTGGGCCGATTGAGAGAGGCGATTTCCGTGCGGTTGACTTTGCTGCATTGGAGAGTTATGAGATTAGGAAAAGAGCGGAGCCAGTTATGAATGCGCTTGAGACGGTTTCGCCTTCTGCGAGTCAAACTGATAGGTAGGCGCCCTGTTTTTTATTTGCGATTTGCTTGCTGTGCTAAGGATACGTCAGAGCGACCTATGCCAACCTAATCTCGATGGCATCTTCTGCCATCGCTGCCATACAAATCCCGGATCCGAGCGAAGTTGGCCTCTTCCAAACACCTCAACGGCCTAGAAATAGACAATATCAGCTCTTAGAATCTCAGTATACGTGAGTTGTGATTTGCCTAGTTGAATGAGTGATATTGAAGCATCATCTACTGCAGAGCATTTGAGGCAGGTGATGATTCGATGGCTTTGTTCCATATTGCTGTTGTCATAGATCCATTGAGTGTTATGGGACAGAAATGGTCTAGTTTGCTTGAGGTAAGTCTTAGCCACGTATCCTACAAGTGCCATGAACTGAAGAATTTGATTGGTGTAGTGGTTGGCGAGTGTGCCGGACACGTTTATTGAAATTCATCTCAATCCTGGCCATCATATTGAGGTAGGTCATCTGAAAACTCTCGCCTGGAGGAAGTTCATTGTGCAAACAGATGCCACTGAAGTCTTTCTATCGCTATAATCTTCTATCTTCGCTCTCCTACCAGGAAAATGGGTACGTTGTTCAAACATTCAATTGGCGACAGAACTCATTTTGGATATCCAGACATGAAGTTGCTGCCCAAACAGTCTTTGAGGATCTTCCTATCAAGCCGCTTTACACTCTAGCCATGGACGTCCCATTGTCCTGGCTTGTGCGACCCCGGGAGGCTTTGTACGATCTCGACAACATTCAACTCGGCAATCTATCGCCAGAAGACCAAAGCCTGAAAGCCGTCTTTGATCTCGATTACCTCGTTGTCGAAGGGCATGCCCGAGAAGTCCACAACCACAATGCACCTCGAGGAGTGCAGCTCGAACTTCTTCGAGGCGGGAAAAAACCGTCCGCCATCGATGATACACAGGTCGTTGCAAACCTCGGCTACCTGCAGTTCAAGGTCAAACCCGGGGTGTTTGGACTCGAGATTCGAATGGGCAGAGGAAGGGATGTGTATGAAATGGAGAGTGTGGGAAACGAGGGGTGGAATAGCCCTACGATCCACGAGAAGGGAAATGAGATTACGCTGACGAGCTTTGAGGGCCTTACTCTGTATCCAAGGTTGACGAGGAAACCTGGTATGGGCAGTGTGGATGTGTTGGCGCATCCTGAAACGGAGAGTAATCTTAGCTCTATTTTGGGAGATTTGACTTCTTGGTGTGTGACCTCGTTTTTGTGCGAATGATGAATCCTCATCTGGCCCAGGGTGACGTCGCTGTTAAAACCCAAGGGAAACGTTCCTCATGTGGAAGAGCAAGCAGAGATCAACATTTTCACTGTCGCATCAGGGCTTTTGTACGAGGTTAGTCTTCAGGTCGTGATAGAGAACGTCGCCCCAGTTAACATCGTGCAGCGGTTTGTCTCAATCATGATTCTCAGTGTTCTACGAAATACCCAGAGCACCGTCAAATTCTGGTTTATAGAGAACTTCCTTTCTCCTTCGTTTTTGGTAAGAGTCTTTTGGACAATCTCAATGATGGCTAGATCGACATCGCTATCAGGAATTCATTCCCCACCTAGCTAAGAAGTACAATTTCAAGTACGAGCTTGTGACGTACAAATGGCCTTCTTGGTTACGTGAGCAGACGGAGAAACAACGAATTATTTGGGCCTACAAAATTCTCTTCCTTGATGTCCTATTCCCCATGGACCTTAAAAAGGTCATATTTGTCGATGCGGACCAGATCGTGCGCGCAGACTTGAAAGAGTTGGTCGACCTGGATCTACATGGGGCACCTTATGGATACACACCCATGGGTGATGATAACACCGACATGGAGGGCTTCAGGTTCTGGAAGACTGGGTATTGGAAAGACTTTCTGGGAGGGCTGTCGTACCACATCAGGTCGGGACACCTTTTTCTACAAAAGGATAATATAAATTTGATCATTATCTTCCCAGTGCCTTGTATGTCATCGACCTAGACCGATTCCGTCGGGTAAGATTTCTTCGGTTTCCAATGAATATTGTTAAAGGCTTTTATTCTAGTTGGCTGCAGGTGTAAGTACTCTGATTCTCATTGCAGGCCGAAGCTCAGAATTTGATCAGGACATACTCCGAGGACATTATCAACAGCTCTCTGCCGATCCCAACTCCCTTGCAAATCTAGACCAAGGTCTGTCTATTATTTTCAATGTGATCGCCTATATAGACATTGGCTAACACACTTTAGATCTTCCTAATAACCTTCAGAGAGAAGTTCCAATTGTAAGATCGTCACTTTCCTCATAACATAAATTGCTCATGGTTGCTACAGTATTCGCTGCATGAGGACTGGCTCTGGGTAAGCTTTTATTAAGCGCTTCGCTGATCGACAGAATTTCTGACGACTTACCTGTTTACAAGTGTGAAACTTGGTGTAAGCCTCCTTTGCCACTGGCTTTTGTTGAGGCTTACGCGACCTTTCTCTATCTATAGGCAGTCAAGATCGATTACATCGAGCCAAGACCATTGATCTCTGTCAGAATCCACTCACGGTAAACCATTTTTCAAAATGATGCCTATCAATCCGCTCATTGTCATCCATAGAAAGAACCAAAGCTTGTTCGAGCCAGGCAGATTCCTGAGTGGGAAGAATACGACCGCGAAATCGCACAATTTACTCGTCATTTGGCGGACGCTGGTGTCATCCATTCCGGATTGGCCACGGCTGATACCAATGTCTTGGCTAATGCCGCTACTACTCAACAGGAGACTGTCGAGCCCTCCGACTCCGAACCAGAAGGTTTTCCGGTAAGCTCAAACGCTCCTGAGCGAGGTGAATTGTAGTTGTATGGGATGATGTTCAGGCATTCATTGCGCAACATATACAACTTACAAGTTTAGACTGCCTTGGTCATGGATGATGTTGTGAACCAGATTCAAATTTCCTAAGAACGTATAATGGAGAACAGATTGCAGTGTTACCCTCGACTTGCAAATGATGGCAAGCAAGCCTCAGTGATAAGCATTCGTTGCTATGAAGGCTTGCACATGACAACATAGCCTTGTAACAATTTTAATCATTTTGTACATATACGGGCTCAAGATCATCTTACCACTACATCACAATGTTTCTTCAGAGTGAGAGCTGGATCCCTTGATGGGGGCTAGAAGTTGTAAACATTTATCACTGGCACTGGAACCTGTTTCCATTGTAAAATTTGAAAAAGAAACATGTTGTACCATTTGTTGAGCAGAGCTTTATTCTGGAAAAAATCTTTCTTCATTGTCTGAAGCTTTTTCCATAGAAGATATCTCCTTTAGAAACGGGATAACATGGTTGGTGCTAAAGACTAGTATATCATCGAAAGGTCATGGACGCACAATGCCACAGGCATGGCCACCAATACGTGTGGTTGGGCTAGACAAGAATTGGACATGGGTGAAGTGCTGGCTGTTTAGGAGACAGGGAACAGATCAGAGGTCTGGAGGGTGAGGGGTGAGTCTTCAGAGGGAAGAGGAGTGTAAGACTGCTGCAACTCTGGTTACAACATGAAGTGAGTATTAATTGAGGTGATGCTCTCATGAAAAATTCAGAATCACTTTTGTCACACTTCAAACTAATCTGTGAGCAACAAAACTGAGTTATCAAATTACTACTGCATGCATTGAACTGTTCTATGAGCAACAGAGTGTTTGGTTGGCTCACAGTGATCCTGCCCGAAAAACAGCCCTGTATGGCATGGGAACAAAAGAGGGCTTGAAGAACCTTTTCAACACCAGTACTAAGCATCTGCACTCAATAATGGTATAACAATTTTCTTCTCTGCAATTTCATCCAAACATTTGGTTTGAGCTATTTAGGTGAGTGCAGAGCTAGGCCCTGTAAACCCAGTTAATTTTTGATCCTATTTCTAAAATTTGGAAACGCCATACCACAGGTATCTTGATTCCGGACTTGTAAGTAATCATATGAAGTGAACCGTACAATGGTACCTAACCAGATGTCGACATAACATTACTTGGTGCAACACAAGTTGTGTTTGTCGTGGGAGAGATACTAGACGGGATCTGCTACTAAAATTTGAATTTGTCCCCTTTTTCGAATGACCTCCAACATATACCACATACAATAACGACCAAACTTCAGGAGAAACTGAGTTGCACACGAAAATCCAATGAACTTTAGGTTCGGTAACTTTTCGGCAAAAAACATAGCAATGTTCTGTGCGCGGACCATGAATAGCGGTGAAGTAAAAGGAAAACCCGAAGGATGTAAATATTCTACGGACGGTCCTAGCTCCACCGACATGCGAAGCTCGCGTAGTCGAGGAAGATTTTGAAGAGATATAACGAAGGACACCTACAATGTCAATGTGAGACGCTATCTGAAATAGCCGAAAAGGATTCTGACAGACCAGAGTGGATGGAGATGACTCATTGACATTGCATTCAAAAAACTCTTGCTCAAGTTCAAGATATTCAAGCCCAGGACATGATCCAGCTATATGCGCAAGCAAGGTGGCTGAAAGAGCTGACTTGAGGCTCAGACTCAACCGAACCAAAAACGGAAGTTTTGCAGCCGCATCGACCCAAGTGACTGCGTCAGCATATGTCAAGCCACAATAGTTGGAAGGTGATGTAATAGGCACTATGTGATCTCGAAGTGCTACAATGTGTAGCGCCTTCAGATTACTGGGAAGTTGTTCAACGACTTTCTCTCCAGGTTGGAGATTGGACAACGAGAGTGATAAAAGGTCCGGACAGACGGCCGAAAGGGGTGGGTGGACATCAACAGATGAGCAGAAAATGAATGGCTGTCGAAGCACAGTTTCTGCGTGAAAGTTGCAATGAAGAGTACGCAGGGATGGCATCTGTGCAACCACAACAGGAAGGTATTGATAGCCGAAATATGGGACGTGATCCACTATACGAAGCATGGCAAGTTTTGGCCATTTTGTTGACGCTACCCTCTGTAACACAATGAGATTGCCGGAGATTTCCAACTCTACCAGTCTCGTAGAAAAAGATTGGAGTATCCGAGAGACAACGCCAATTTCTGCTTCCCAGTCAACCTCCCGCCGAATGTCGATCACGCCTGGTATGTCTCGCAATTCGGCCAGAGTCAGGCCTAGGGAAGATAGTTGGTGCATCTCGACAAAGACATTGATCAGGTTTGGTTCATCAAAGCGTCGTTGTTGTAATTTTAAAGTACGAAGAGAAGGCAAGGTCGAAACTGCAAGCAGATATGGCAGAGATATGTCCTTCGGCGACTGTGGCGTAAACCTCAGCTTGACTCGATTCGTGGCGATCAAGTTAGGCAATGCATTGAGAAGATCACAATCATTAAAGAGTTTACATGCCTCAGGCATGTATTCCGCATCGCATATATTCACGTGTCTAGATGGCTCTACGTCAATGTTTTCAAACTTAGTCTCCTGGGGAATGACGCACAGAATATAAGGCCACACTGTGGATGGCCAAACACCTCCCTCGTAAGCGCTCCTTTTCCAGTTGTACACCTCTTTGAAAAGCAAGGCAAGTGCGAACGGGCGCAGCCGTGAGGAGGCTTCGGATATTTTGATGACGGCTTCATTACGAGGACTTTTGGCAAAAATGTCGCCAGATATAAAGTTGTGTGGTTCCCAGGCTGCATTGCATACCTGCCAGAGTATGTCGAGGGGGAGTTCAACAGGCATCTTCACTGCTCTCCCACTTACATTTTCGTTCCTAGGGAAGTCTTATCTAATACTACATAGTAATTATGCTTACACACGCGGGCCTACCCGAAGTTGCCGTAACTACGTCCAGCTTTCCATGGTATGTACTGCCTCTGCCCTGTCACCCTTACGTCTCTCACCTCAGCCTCATTATTGCGAACAATCAAACCTTTTGCTCTTGGATTTCATGAAACAGGATCATCTTTATCCCGCTGCCGCCAATGTATTGGCCTTGAAACCCAGTGAAAACTCCCTCTGAGGGGATTTGGAAATACTCTAAATTTTCGAAACGGTCCGGTTGAGGCTGGCATTTCGCCGAAAACCTTAACGAGTGATATTATGTCAGACGCAACATCGAATATCTAGTGCTACAGTACCGTACCAATCTACGACTACACGTTGCTGCTGTCGCGAACTCGATTCTTAGTGCGACACGTGTTCCTGACCATCAGAGCAGCTGCCACCCAGGTAACCACGTCTTGACGAGGTTGGATCCTGGGTGCCAGGGTGGTGCCGCTTCTGCAGTGAGGTTGGCTGCAGGAGGGTTGTGCATGCTCACGTCATGGGTGTGTCTTCTGATTATAGTCATTGCGTTATGTATTTACAATTGGTTACAATATGCAACGTGTTGATATGAGGTGATTTTGCAACTGAATTTGTTGCGATCTGGCGGATAAAGCACCGTAAGCACGCCACACTCATCGCACTATCACACATATCACACACTCTTTGTCATTGTGGCCACCCCTCTTTGTCATTGTGGCCACCCCTCTGAACAATGGACGAGAACTAATATATATACTATTTATACACAGTCGAACACCCTCAGTCGTTTCTACTACAGACTGAGGGTGAGTAATGCTTAAACCAGATAGTCCAACTCTATACTTACATGCATGCTAGATTGACACTAATGGTGTCTGTATTATCTAGGTACAATAAGAGTTGCTTCTACTACAGACTGAGGATTGACACTAACAGTGTCTGTATTATTTAGGTTCAGTTTCTAACAGGTTATGAGACTGTGCTGCAATGTACAGTAAATAGTACAAAAAACTGAATCTGTGCCTGATGACTCAAACTAGATTGTCAATCTCTTACCCCTGGATTGATTATCTGGATAACACAGAATAGACTATGCATGACTTGTGTAGTGGATTCTTTTTCTTGACTCATCTTTGTGCTGCATTACTATCGCACACTGATAATACTATGACTATGCCTACCAAAACTTCAAAACCCACAATGTCCCCCACCCCTGACCAGATTGCCAAAATGTGAAAGGTAGATGTGTCCTCAAACCCCACTGTTCTGCTGGTGGGGAAGGTGACTGCAACCTGGACAGGACACATCCTCAAGAAGGATGATGGAAAATGGCCAGACTGGTTGTATAATATGGATCTTGAGCTTTCTATGGTACAGCTGTGGGAATATGTTTTCAACCCACCATCTACCCCCCATATCACTTATAAACCTCGTGCTCACCATGTGTGGACTAACAATAACCACCTTGCATGTTCCTTTATCAAACAGGCCTTGTCTAGCTCCAAGCAGAAGTTATGCATGGACAACTGGGATCCTGTAACACTCTGGACTTACCTGAAGGAATGACATGGTGGTGCTGTCCCTGTACAACAGGTTCAACTACTCCAGGAGGCCCTGACAACCAAGTGTTCTCCATCTGAATCACTCACAAAGATGGCCAATTCAATCTTTGAGAAGATTGACCACACTTTCAATGCAGGGGAAGTCACAAAGGAGCTTCTAAAGTCCATTGCTATCCTGTTGGCACTCTCTGATAAAGCATATGCACATATTCAATCCATTATATCACACAACCTAACAAATGCAGGCAATATGAAGGCATATGGACCTCATGACATATGCAGGTTCTTGGAGGGGGAACAAATGCTCATTAATGCTGATAAGTCCAGCCTGGCAGCTGCAGACACATCACCAACCACCTTTATGGCAAAGACTTTAAGGTACAAGAAGCTGGTCTGTAGTGGATGTAAGTCCAGGAGCCATTCTAATTTCCTGGGACATACTGTCCAATGGTGTATCCTAGAGGGCGGTGGTATGGCCAGAAAGATGGTAGAGGAGTTGGGAATGGCCTAGATTGCACACTACAATGCACAGCACAAGGCAAAAGGGAAAGGAAAGGTGGCATCTAAGGTAACAATAACACTGGTAAGTGGATCTGCCTTCATAGTGGAAGGCAACTCCAATGTAATTGCTGCCTATATTGTGACACACAAAGGACCTGCAACCCTGAAGGCCAAGTTTGCTGGACTGGCATCTGATTCATTCCCTGCTGCCAATTCCCTAGCATGCATTGAGACACTAGAATTTGATACTCTGCTTGCATTTGAGGAGGAGATGAAGAAGAGCACTGATCAACAAAATGACGTTAACCTCAAGCAGACTGGGGAAATAGTATTATCTAGCTCAACCTCATCACTTGAAAGATGTCCATTTTACCTCAACTCTGGTGCAATAGTGCACATTTCCCCAGATCCCTCCAACTTTATTACATTAAAACTGATTCCTGAGTGCTCAATCCACAGTGTAGGTGGATTGGCAATCACAGCTATGGGAATTGGCAGTATTTGACTGCACCTTGAGGATGGTAAACACCTAATACTCAAGAACATCCCACATGTCCTGAAATTGACAGTAAAGCTACTCTCAGTAAGCAAACTTGCAAAATGCTCAGGAGTCACTACCACCTTTGACAATCATGGAGCCACACTCACATGAAAGACCATGAACACATCCATCACAACTGGTACCCTAGTCTCCAACAGAGATCTCTATGCCCTGAATCTTACACTGAGCAAGCCCTCACCATACACACATCCCCTGATCTGAAAATCTGGCATTATTGACTCAGCCATGCTAATTATCAATTCCTTATGCAAATGGCCTGGGCTGGAATGATCAAAGATATGCCTAAAACTTTCCCCTTGAAACCTCCTAAATATGAACATTGCATTCTTGGTAAACAGGCACAAATGCTGGTACCAAAGGAGAGGGAAGAGGGGATTGGGCATAGGGCATCATGCAAGCTAGAGAAAATATGGGTGGACTTGATGAGCAAAGCAGCAGTAATGTCATGTACTGGGAACATCTATGTTATGAATATAGTGGATGATTACACCAACAAACCATGGTCCATACCTCTAAAAACTAAAGATAACAGCTTTGATGAACTGAAGGCCTGGATCAAGGCTCATGAAAATGAGACAGGTCTGAAGTTGGTGACTCATGTGTACTGGAAGGGATGGCAAGTTTAATGGTGATGCTTACAAGAGTTGGTATAAGTCCCAAGGTATCATACTCGAAGTTGGCACTCCCCATATGTCTGCCCATATAGGGCATGTTGAGCACATGCATCATACAATTATGGGAAAAGCACAATTGATGAGACTTGCTGCAGGTTGCCTGTTGCTCCTCTGAGATGAATTCTACCTTACCATGTGTTTTCTCCATGGTATGACAAAGACAATGTTTGACTAAGGATGTAACACCAGATGAACTTTGGTATGGCAAAAAACTGGATTACTCACATATTTGCAAGATAGGGTGCAAGGTTTTTGTCTTAATCCTTGGCAAAAACAACCCAAAGATCTTCAAGCAGTCAATTGGGTGCGTATTGGTTTGTTATGACCTAAATTCTAAGGCATACCATTGCTATGACAAGTCATGGAACAAGGTCTACAGTTTCTACCACATAAAGTTCATTGAAAGTCACAATCAAATTCCTGAGGCACTGAGGCAGCACCAGTGATCACTCATGTGACAAACCCCAGTACCATTGATGACCATCCCCTAACTGTTGACACAATAGAGAGAAACTCATCAGACAAGCTGAATCCACAAACAGAAGATGACAAACCTGCTCAAATTCCAGGTATCATAAGCAAGGACACCAACCAAGCCCAGGAGCAGCTACCAGACAATGATAGAACTCAACCCATACAAGTACAGAACCAACCTCAATGCTCAAACTGAGTGCCTGCCCCAACAGCAAAGGCTGCACCTGATGACCAGAGTGAAACATGTATGAAAAGGGCAGTAAGAGGGTTGAAGGAGGCAGTGCAAAGGGTTAGAGACACTCAGGCCAATTGTTGCAGGGCCTTGGAAGACCTCCAACATGAAATACTGCCAGCTGAAGATGACATTGATGTGGGCAATGGAAATCTTGATCACACTCTGTCAGTGCTTAATGTGATCAAGGATACATCTGGTGTGGGTCCAGGGGCAGACCCTGACACCCCTAGAACTTTAGTGGAGGCTTGAAAATCTGCAGACTGGGTGAGATGGAAAGAATCCTACCATGATGAGCTAAACTTGTTGAAGCAGATGGGGGTGTGGGAGCTGGTACCATGTGAGTTGGTGCCACCAGGTCATAAGATTTTCAAAGGGCAACCAGTCTTCACCATCAAACATGATGAAAATATTATAATCACCAGACTAAAAACATGTTATGTACTCCAGGGGTTTACAATGGTTCAAGGCAGGGACTACAATAAGACAACCTCACTAACTGCATGCATGGAATCTTGGAGGATCTTACTCAGCATGGCAGCCACCTTGAATTGGGATGCCACCCAGATTGACAGGAAGACAGCATTTCTGAACAGGGTACTACCCAAAGAAGAACAAATATATATGCAACAACCACCTGGGTTTGAAGAGAGTGGGAAGGAAGGCTACATATATAAGCTCCTGCAACCTTTGTATGGGATGAAACAGGCAGGCCACATCTGGAATAAGACACTGGATGAGGTAATGAAAAATCTAGGGTTCATATGACTCTGCTGCAAAGCATGTATCTATTACCACAACAACAAAAAGGAGACAGTCATCACCAGAGTCTGTGTGGACAATTTTCTCTTGATTGCAAGTTCAAAACAGGCAAACAAGGACTTCAAGGAGCAGTTAAGGAGCACCTGGGTAATCTCAGATCTAGGGATTCCATGTCACATTATAGGGATGGCAGTAGAGTGGGATTGGACAAATGAACAAGTATTCTTGTCACAGACCACCCTTATTGACTGTCTGATCATGCAGTATGGCCAAACCAACACTACCCCCCTTACACTGCCAATGGAACCCAGGCTCAAGCTATGACAGGTTGACAGGTTGAAATTGCATCCTGAAGAGCTCAAAAAACTGAACCAATCCCCTATCAAAACCTGGTTGGCAGGCTGCTGTGGCTGGCCATATCTACATGCCCTGATATCCAATATGCAGTTCAACAACTGTCTCAATTCCTTGACTCCTTCTCATTTGTGCACTGGAACATGGCTATACAAGTTCTATGGTACCTAAAAGGCACTAGGACACTATGACTATGCCTTGGTGGACAATCACCCATGAGACTGATCAGTTTCACAGACTCCAATTGGGCAAACTGCCTGGATACTTGCCAGAGTGTAGGGGGCTATGCATGGTCACTGGGATCAGGGCTCATATCTTGGGCAACCAGGAAGCAAAAGATAGTAGCAGTATCTTCATGCAAAGTGGAGTATATGGCAGTGTTCAAGGCTGCACAGGAGGTTATATGGCTACATATGGTAATAGAAGCACTGGGGCATACTGCAAAGGAAGCAACAACCATCCTATGTGACAACAATTTGGCAATCAACCTCTTAGAAGACCCCCTCCTACACTCATGGGTGAAGCATATCAATATAAAATATCATTTCCTATGCAAACAGGTGGTGACGAAGGAGATTACCCTACAATATGTCAATATAAAGGAGAATGTCACTGATGTCTTCACTAAAGCCTTGCTGACCCCCCAGTTCACATGTATTTGGAGCATAATGGGACTACAATAGATGGGATTCCATGCAAGAAGGAGCATTGCTTATGGTGAGGAGGAGTGTTGTGATCTGGCAGATAAAGCACCATAAGCATGCCACACTCATTGAACTATCACACATATCACACACTCTTTGTCATTGTGGCCACCCCTCTTTGTCATTGTGGCTACCCCTCTGAACAGTAAATGAGAACTAATATATATACTACATATACACAGTCAAACACCCTCAGTTGTTTCTACTACAGACTGAGGGTGAGTAATGCTGAAACCAGATAGTTGAACTCTATACTTACATGTATGCTAGATTGACACTAATGGTGTCTGTATTATCTAGGTACAATAAGAGTCATCTTTACTACAGACTGAGGATTGACACTAATGGTGTCTGTATTATCTAGGTTCAGTTTCTAACAGAATTAGGTTGGACTCAATCTGATGAACATGAGCCAAAGTCAAATTTGGCCAGCTGAGAGTTGTAAGGCTTTGACTTGCACTGCCCAATGCACTGCATCAAGAGCACTAAAACAGAAATGTATTGTAGAATGTATGTAGCAAGACACTGCAAAACATAACTAAAACAAAAATGGAATGAGCATGGTAAGGGATTGACTACTAGTGCAGCAATGTCATGTGTATTGTGATACTTGCCCCCTACTTGTAAGGCAGAAGTAAAAAAAAACAAGCTTCTGTTTTGGGCACCTATCAAGCACTAATCACAAATCTTGCTTCCTGCCATGTTGTTCCCTGCATTTAAGGTTGCAGCCACTCACTGTGGTGTGCCTGCTACATAGGAAGGCTCATTGCTGTGGGCAGAGGCCCACTCTCTCACCTGCCAAGCACAATCATTGTCCACCATTGTTATACTTGCATCCTGCCATGCCAATGCTTCCCACATGTTTGCTCATTCTCACAGAACTCCTGGATGGCCTCCAACACATGCAACATGTAATATTCTTTGAGTCACTCATCCTCACTCTCATTGTACCCTCTCCACTGCACTAAGAACTCTGTCACCCCCCTCTTTTGTCTTCCTCTCCTTCAAAATTCAGTTGATCTCCACCTCATCTCCAATTTCTATGTGGACTGGTGGGGGCTGTAGAGTAAGACAAGTTCTCAATCCTCAGTCACTCAATGTATTGTAGTTGACTGATTATATTACCTGTAGCGTAAGACAAGTTCTTAGGTCTACAGGTGGATATGAGTGACTAAATTGATATTGATAAGCAGTACTGCATACCCTCAA
>JAGGAV010015593.1:1767-48951 GCA_017657295.1 Termitomyces sp. DKA64 | reverse complement strand
ATGTCCACCTCCCGACTCCTCGACGACGACCAACACGCCCTCGACGACGACCAACACGCCCTCGACGTCGTACATCATGCCCCCGACGCCGTCCATCACACCCATGACTCTCTCTTCCGCCGTTCTCTCCACGCCGTCGGCGACATCCTCTCCCCTTTCTCTACCGCCGCCGTCGCCACCCTCCCAAAAATCGCTAGGCCCAGGCGCTACACACGCGCCGACGCCATCCCAGACACCTCCAGCGATGTTGACGGCCAGATGCCCACCGTCCGCGACTATCACGCCATCAATTCACTTCCGTCCAACGTCCGCGTCCCCAAAAAGATCCCCACTCCCGTAAAAGTCGAGGCCAAGGTTTGGTTTGCGAATGAACGAAGTGAGCACTGCCGCTTTCTGATCCTCCTTTCTCAATGACCTTGCCTGCAGCATGGGTGGCCTGGCTCAACATCTCTGTGCTCCTCGGCACTCTCGCTCTCGCACTGTTCAACGCCTCCAAAGACCAGATTGCCACCCGTTTCGCCTACGGATACGCCTTTATCAGTGTTGCCGTCCTCGTGCGTCTTTCCCCGACATCCTTGCCCCTACCAACTGACTCTTTTCCCAGATCTACGCCTTTGCGCTCTATCAGTACCGCATCACCATGATCCGTCGCCGAGACCCAGGCCATTTCGGTCCGTATTTCTACACATCCATTCAACTCTTTTTTGTCTCACTTCTGTCCCCGCCAGATTCAATTGCGGGCCCTATCGTCCTTGGCATCGTCCTCTTCACCGCCATCCTTCTCAATTTTGTCATCCGAGGTCCGTGTCTCCTTTGCTAATACTCCCATCTGCTAACCCGACTCTTCACAGTCCGCGAACTGTAATCCTCCCCCCACATCTCCTTCTCCATACTAACAAATCCCGCAGGAACAGAAAGGAAGTACCCATACCCGGATCTGGGCTCTTCACATTCCTCCGATCCAATCCCGCAAACACGACTCTCTCCTTCTATACCCAAGGATAAACGCGTGCGAACTACATAGCCAATCAACACTAACTGTCAAACTATCAAATGGGAATTGGAAAGGAAAAACGTCCGAGCACGTCTGTTTTGCTTTCTGTACACATGAAAAAAAAAAAAAGGAACTCTCATTGTACGCACACGCACGGTTCACGCATGTACACTCAACATTGAAACCGCGCACGTTCGTCGGGTCGTCATCATACATTTTCTTCCACCATCGCTCCTTTTGAATGGACACGCGACGGTTCCTTTCATTTTCCGGTTTGTCGCCGCCGGTTCTGGCATGCATCTCTTGGGTTCCTCGTTGTATTTTCGTCGCTTCGTCGTACATATCTACCCCCCCATGTTCTCAGGTATTTTCCTGTGTATCTATCTTATGATAGGAGTTTGGTTGTCGTGAGCTTTTGGTGTGCGGCTAATCACAATGTACAATAGGAGCGTCCATCGACTTGAGTCATCCGCTTCGATTCCTGCTTCTTCAGGGGAACACCCTAGGGGCTGGCGGTCACTTTCTTTGGACAGGGCGTGAGGTTGGAAGCGCAGAGACTAGGACCCAGGAGGTCGACTCGTTGATCGATGATCCCCGCCGGCTGAGATCACTCCGCTCCAGTTCCGTACGAATTGTCTTCTGGATGGTTCTTTTCCTCATTCTTGTTTGTTGGTATATCCCGCCGTTCTCGACTAGTGCCGGGTGCTCATGGTCGGCGGTCTGTAGATAGGTCGTTTATGTACGCTTGAAGCGAAGGTTTCTGTGCTAGCCAGGCCTGCAGATCAGTTTTTTCGTCCGTGAGGAGGTCTGCTCTTCGAGTTTGGACCGGGCGCGGACGGTGACCTTGAGTCGTGTCTCTCTCCATGTTTGAAGATCAGTTTCGCTCGCAGCTGTCTCCGTCTACATAATATGAATGTCTGAAATGGGGTCCCGTAGTCACCCCCCGTCAACCATCATCAGGGTGATTCCGATCCATCCATCCGAAAAAAGTACGTCTCGATTCAGAAACACACGCACGTTTTTTTTTTTCTCTTCCGTTTCGACGGCATTCCAGTTCGACCGTCATTCGATGTTTGCTTGGAGGATCCTCTAGCCATAAGCCAGGTCTGGACTTTTCAGATTAGAACTTTATTTTTTTTTCTTTTTTTCTTCTTCTTCTTTTTAATTAAGGTTCAACGTTCAGGTGCGATCATCATCAAAAAACGCCGCCGCCACAGCCTTGAGTGGCACTGTGCCTCTAAGCCCTCAAAGTACGTCGTTACCCCCCCCCCCCCCCTTCCTATCGACAAACGTCGCCATGCGCTGCGGTTGCGCCCTTCTCGCAGTGCCCGGCCAGTGCTCCTCCGCAGTTACTTATGCGTGGCTCCCCTTTACGACCGATCCTTACCCCGAAGCCCTCTCTACCTTTCAAGTTTCAAGTTTCAAGTGTACAGCGACTTGTTCTGTACGAAGCAGCGGTGCACTTGTCTAGTGTTTCTGCGTCACCGGGCTCAGCCATCATAGTCTCGTTGATGCAACACTCTGGGTCCTTCACGCATGGCTATCGCTAATCGCTATCGCACCGAAAGAACGGGATCTGCCATCACGGACAGCCATATTGTTTCTTATATCTCTTTCCCCGTGGTGCCGGTTCTCCATATACTCTCCCTGGCAGCACTTTTCAAGGCAGCGGTAATTTGGTGGCGTGGCTCGTTTGTTCACGTTGTCATCGTAAGCCCCCCCCCTTCCCCCCGTTTGTCAGCCGTCCCGCAGGGACATCGCGGAGATCGTCTCCCTGGCTACGTATGTACTGCTCGTCATCACACCGCCTTCTGTTGATCATGCTCTGTCAACCCATAAGTATTCGAAGCGGAGATCTTCGTAATACCCAGAATGATCGGGATGTCGCGCTGCATCTGCGGCTATTAGTCGGGCCTGGTCTGTCGAGTGCAACCGTGATCGTGATCGTGATCAGGCCGGGGGGGGGGAGCACAACGTCTGAACTAGTACGTCCGTATCATCATACCCATACTCCCTCCATTTTGTTAATCATTACCGAACATGTGAACACGACACGCAAAACCCCATATCGAACTTTCCAACCTGACGTCCTCTCATTTCGTTAGTAATCCCCCGGATGATCGGGATACAACACCGTCCACGTTCACGGCTATTAGTAGGGGCTTATACCTCCATCTCTATCTCTATCTCTATCGCGTGCTGCACTGTGATCGTGAGCAGGGAACTCATGGAATCGAGAAGCATTCAGAGCGAGCACTGCATCGCGCCAGCCGGCTCTCTCACGAACGTGCATCCGCTAATATCACTTATTGAGGAACTAGGTTATAGAGTATCCCTACGTGAGACGAAGACGAAGATGAAGATGATGATGATTTTTTCCAACTTTTCCCACCCCACCCCAGGGACGGCGAGTTCCTCTGTACACACTGCCCGGATCGCTGTGCCGCTCCAGAGGAGAGACCTCGGCCGAGATACATTTCCATTCTCGTTGAAACCATACACATGATTGAAGAGATTGTTGATACCTTGGTAAATGTTCGCGCCACCTCTCTGGTTCCCCTCCTAAACTCATCCACCGCGCCCACTGACTCGGACGTCAAAACAATCCACTTTTACATCGTCGGAGAATCCGTGGTACCCCCTTGCATGTTTCAGTTGCAATTCATGGAAACATTGAGAATGTTTTGCCGTTTCCAGGGCTGCTCAGCTGTCGCTGGCTCGGATAAAGGCACCCGGGGAACGGCTCATAACTATCTTATCAAGACTACGCAGTAACCGTGTCTCCCTCCTCCCTCTATCATTACATGAAGCGGTCTTATCAGTGATTTATGCACATCGGCCGCAGGCGTGCCTCCGGGAGCAGCGGAGAACTCGTCATTACGACAACAATAAAGTATATAATAAGAGTCCATTACGCGACTAGTACAATGGGTATGTTTCTACAACGGCAGCCATATATCATACAGTATTAATTACATATCATTACTACTCCAAAATTAAAACTTCCCTGCATCTCTATAGAGATGCCTGTCGGTCCACTCGGTTGTCGGATGCAACGAACGCCAGGTTAACGATTTGCCGACTATCGAAATGCAAAGATGATGATTGCGATGCAATTCTGCATACATGTACAATTCATACTGACCCAAACTTCCGGAATATGAGCATAACTCACTTTACGGTGACCGTCTTATACCGCTCAAAGTCCACTGGTCTTGAGGATCCCGGTAATGTTTTCTGTATGCCCCGAATGACGTATACACCGCCAAAGGATCCTCCCTGGAGTAAGAAGAAAAAAAAAAAAAAACATGGTCAGTAGTAACTCAGGGTCGTGTCTGAAGACGAAACTGACTCGATTGGTGACAGGATCGGAGGAAGCCTCTACGGCCTGCAACCACTCTACTTTCAAACCCCTCGGAGAACTTCTGCGCATCGCAAGGACTAATTGTTTGATCCCTTCTCGGTTTAATGGTGCGCCATTTACACTAGCATCCACCTCTTCAGCAAAGGTTGTCGAGATGGCGCGTAATGATTGCTCGTCGGTAGAAGCCTCGAATATATCTCGAATATGTCGTACAGACCAGTCTGTCAGCGAACAGAGATTGATATCGTAAGTTGTTGTTTCCATTGTAATGATAATAAATGAAAGGTGAGTCAGGAAAAGTAGTCAGAACGGATTGACGATGGATAGAGATTTCAGCCCTTCTTAAAGTCTCTCATTCGTTCAAGGCAACTTGATTAATTGCCTGAATCCCCAAGGGTGAAAGGCGTAGCGGGAAAATTTGAAACATTGACTTTGCTGTGATATGATCTGGATTAGATCTGCATTCAAGGAACAAAGAGCATCATGGCGCACGCATAATGGTTAACTTTGGCAACCATTTTGGAGCAATTAAGCAGTGTTCCTTGACCATTGGTGACGTTTGTAATCTTACGACTTGAACAGATGGACATAATCACAGCCTGGATGATTGGAGTCATGGGGTACGGCTTCGCAAATATAAACAACTTTTTGAAGTGGATGCGGGTACCCTGTGTGCTAGAAAAACTGAATTGAAACCGAAATCGACGGCGTATCTGGCCATCTATTGACACATCGCAAGGGAGAAGCCAAGCCAACAAGCCAAAAGGTCATCAGGGCAGACGTATAGTATGTGTTGGCAGCGGAGATCCCAGAATCCAGTGATCCGTACGGCGAGAAGCCGACGGAGTCCAGCGGAGTCCGCCCTTTACCACTGCACGCGATCGAAGACTTGATGGGCCACGATCAGCTTCGAATTCTTGAACTTCTTCGTGTGATCATCCACAAATCCATATTCGCACCGGATACGAATTGGCACTAGTATAAGGCCTGTATTAAACAATTATAAAACTCTGCATAACCTGTGAGACATCTGGACACACGGCCGTGAGTCACGGTAGCGATTGGCAGCGGGAAGGGCTGGGCGATCTTGCGGTGCATATCACAGAATTATGTAGATTGGCGGCAGGAAAAATCAAATAACTACCTTATTGAATCACTGTACATAGATCTTTGGGACGATGGAAGTTGAGGCGATCTCGATTCAAGCAGCAGTGGCGCCGTCCCCGTCGTGGAGTTCCCTCGTACGCTGGTCAACCGTACCCCCTTAACAACGGAAGTTCTCAACTATAAATACGTACCTGGTCCGAGACCGCCGAGATGTCTTCGCACGAAGACCAGAGCAGAAGTTCTGACGTACTAGTTCCGGTGTGAGCGGGAAAGCGGGGAAAACAATCAATATGACTGCATATTTCCTTCATTCACGAGCTAGCATTTGAATACGAAGGTTAAATAGGCAACAAATGGCACCCCGCCCAAAAATATCTGAGTAGACAAGGATTATCAATAGAGGCATTCAAGAAGCAAATAGTGAGAAATGGTACCACATACAATCCATCATGGAAGACAACGTCGGAAAATTTACATCAATACAGCTCGCACCCCATTCTGCTATATGGGACTATCAGAAACGATATGAATCTGGTATTAATATCAGAGGTATTATTGAATACAATGATTGAACATACATCTGACCGATAGGAATTGATGCAGTATTATCGCCATTTATGGCTAGTGAGGAGCATTTGTCATATATATGGGGATCATAACGTTGGACAGAATAAAATCCGTCAAAGTTCGCAAACAACGCAGTGTGAAGCTGCACAAACCGGATTAGTATGCGGGCATTTAGCGGGTCCTGCTTTATCATTGGACTGAAAGGTAAAGGACCAATATTGGCCGAGTTGAATTTCATCGTCCACAACTAGGACGAGTGTTCATCGAAAGTTATCATCGGCTGGAAATTCGCGTCGATTTTTTTAAAAAAGCGAGGTTCAGATGGTGTAGGTTAGATCTACTCAGACCAAAACGTAATAAGTCTGACCATTGCAGCATCGATAATAAGCACCCTTCAAGGAGGAAAGACGCAAGTGCAATGAACACGTTGAGCTTCCTGAGTCATTCTCAGTAGAATGCGATATTCTATTAGTCATTCATCAAGGAATGAGGACAACAAGAAAATAAGCATGTACTTACCAGAAATGTCGCAGCCGTAGACGGGTGGAATTCCGCAGAGACGGCCTGTAACGCCATACGTGATGCGAGCGTAGGACAAGATGCAGCGCGTTGGCTCCCGAATAGCGACCAAAGGATCACCATATCCCACAACATGCGAATGCCGCCTGAGAAAGTATGTCATCGTGGCTGAGTCGGATTAGGCAGCTCACCTCTTATGTTTCAAAGGCTGAATGACTCCTTTTCACAAGACGTCAATTTCTTTTCCCATTGTTGAAGAATCTCCAAAACGTGTCCGAGTTCTATTTGGAGGACTGTATCTGGTCGATTCTAAGAGGGCCAAGTTAGTGTGAGGTAAATTTACACTCTTGCGAGTTCATGTGTGCTCATAAAAACTCAACAGCTGGCAAAAGCCAAATTATCCTGCATATTTTTTTCCAGCGGAGGAGATACCTAAGAAGTTCTTGAAACTTCACAATCGCAACGCAGGAGTTGAAGTTTTTGATGTTGTTCTTGAAGGCCGTCGAGCTCCATCTGCTGTAACATCATACTCATCAGAAGCAGAGGGTCTTGGCGGGCTCTTTACCGTACTGTTTGGGGCCATGGACGCATGGTTTGAAGAAGAAGAAGAGATCTTCGTGCATTGCAAAGATCCATACAAGGTGGTGTCAATCTCCTGACGTTACGTGGTGTAAACTCATCGACGCATCAGCGCGTCGATGTTCTCCAGTCATCCAGGCACATCCGAGTTGAGATCGAAGGAGTAGAGGTTGCGAACACACGCAGGCCTAGACTACTCTATGAGACTGGTCTTAGTGTGCGAACCAATATTCCGAAGACTGATTGCCGCATGGATCTCTTGGTGTCTTCCGAGCTGCGCACACAGTGTCCATACAAGGTCATTACACGTCTATATTAAACCGTTTACCCATTGATATCTTGACCACTCTTCGTGGCTGGATCAGGGCGAAGCTGAGTATTATCACATCCAGATCCCTTCGAAGAAGCGACAGGACGACATCGTCTGGTGGTATCGTAATCCCACTCTAGAGTGTGCCGCGATCCGAGGATATGTAGCGTTTTACGACGAGAAAGCGGACGTCTGGGTGGATGGAGAGAAGCAAATACGTTGATTCTGTGGTAGTACTTAGTAGTGCAAACGCGTTTCTTGTCGTCACATCCGCGTGATCTCGTGACAATTGAGATTTCAAGTTCATCTCCTCGTTCGTGTCTGGAGAGCATCCTGTCGTCGCGGCAATTTCATACTTGGCAGAACAAGCGATTAATCTTGTCCGCAGCGCTAAGCCGAATCTTACACTTTAGTTGAGCATGGCCACATCAGCCTTTGGTCAACCTGCTCAGCAACAGCCAGCTGGCGGCCTCTTCGGCCAGACTACACAACAACCTACCAGCTCTTTTTTCAGCCAGCCCCCAGGTCAGCACTTAGTAGCAACCTGTCCATCTTTCTGAACCTTGACTGACGATCAACTCATTATCCAATTGTCAGGTCAGCAACAAGCTGGTGGCCTCTTTGCCCAATCTACGGCCGGTGGCTCTACAACACAACCCGCAACTGGAGGTGCTTTTGGTCAGCCTGCAAACCAACCGTCAAGCGGAGGACTGTTCGGCCAGTCTACGACACAACCTGCAAGCGGTGGCGGAGGATTGTTCGGCCAATCTACAACACAACCTGCTGCACCTAGTGGTGGACCATTCGGTCAACCTGCTGCACAACCTGCCATTGGGGGAGGAGCGTTCGGGCAGTCCACAACACAAAATACGGGCACTGGACTCTTTGGCCAGTCGACATCACAACCAGCGGCTGGTAGTGGAGGATTATTCGGCCAATCCACGACTCAAAACACTGGTAGTGGACTCTTCGGCCAGTCAACAACACAACCGGCAACTAGTGGAGGATTATTCGGCCAGTCGACAACGCAACCCTCAGGCGGGGGACTCTTTGGTCAGTCTACTACACAACCCTCCGGTGGTGGCGTTTTCGGTCAGTCTACAACACAGCCTGCGAGTGGCGGTATATTCGGTCAAACGACGACACAACCTGCTGGAGGTGGTCTGTTTGGAGGAGGCACTCTTCAAGTCCCGGCTGGTGGTCTGTTTGGCAGTAATCAGCCACAACAAAAGTGGGTCTATGTTACTTTCCAATCGTGACACTGACGTCTATTCCCTTTTTATTTCTCCCAGTCAATCACCCACCGGTCCATTGTTATCCAAATCAACCAAATTCAACGATTTGCCCGATGACATAAAGCGCATATTGGAGGGTATTGAGTATGTCTCTTCCAAATACACATTCTACAGAAACCCAAATGTTTCGCTAGTTCCCACATTCAAGGCCGCCTCCAGATCAGCAAAGATTTGCATCAGCGTAAACTAGGTGAAGAACCCCTGAAGGCCCAAGAACTCCTACAAGGGATCCGTAAAGTCGATGACCCCCGTCTCTCCTCCGTACCCCATTAATTGACGCCGTCTTCCTCAGGATCTAATGAATATATCAGCTATAACCCGCGACGACCATCACCTGGCAAAGGACATGAAATCCCAAGTGGATCAAGCCGTCCAAGACACCATCGTAGCAATTCGACTTGTAGATGCATTCAAAGCACCCCAAGGAAGTGGTACCAGCTACTTGAACAGCCATGCCAATTTCCCCCTAGAGTACGTTTCCATTCAGCCTCCGTATGCATTGTTCATGAATCTCTACCAGGTTCTTCGCCCGTGTGACAGAAAACATGAGGCAGAGACTTGTGTGGTATAAGTCTACCATTGAGGTTAGACTTGTCGGAAATATATAATTCGCGTTCCCTGACTTCCTTCTGTAGCAAATTGAAAGGAAACTCTCGTCGTCTGCTTCTCAATCACAAACGCCGCATGGTAAATTTAGGATTCCGTATGGCCTTACTCATTGCTGAATTTGTCTTCAGGCATTGCCGCCACTCTTCGAGCTCAGCATGCGACATTCCTCTCTCTTGCGAGTAAGACAGCAGCTCTAGATGGCGAATTTCAAAAGATCAAGGTCTTTGTAACACATCTATGGCGTACTAAGACCGGAAGTGTTAGAGATCCTTTCAATGAACTTGACAGGACGTCGGATGGTACAGAGTTTGGTATATATAGTTTGGGCGTTAAGTAGACGATAGTGGAGGAGTAAATGTGTATACGATTATACGACGTACACGTCTGTCTGATCTTGTCATCCATCAGCACTGCCTTCTAATGGCCGAATGTATGAGCACTTTGATCTTTATTTTTGGAAGGCTTCCCAATGGCATACCCACAATACCAGCAGCCCCAGCAAGACATAGTCTCTGGAGACCAATATCGTTATGCACTTACAAACTTCGTCAGCACTGATCGAGATATCCATCCGGCCATAATACTGATCACTCCCTACAGAGACTTGCTCATGGAAAGGTAGAACAACAACGGAAACAGCTTGAAGAGCAGGAGCGTCAGGTTGCTTTCTTGAGAGAGAGGATTGCTGTTTTGGAGGGCGGATCCGTGCAGCAGCGACATGATCCGTCTGGGAACTCCATTGACGACTTTTCAATCAAAGTACGTATTTGTAACAACCACTACCTACAAAATATCTTACTCATTATTTCCATGAAAGAACGCCGCTTCGCAGCTCGATAAATTGATAAATCGATGGTCGGCAGACATTGTTCAAAATCCCCCATCACCGCTTCAGGCTCTCGCTCGCGCTGCCCTCACCGATATCGTCACAGGTCTAGATGCATCCCAACTCATGGCAACTCCGATGCAGACCCAGTTCCTTCTTCGTCACGCTATGTCAGAGACGATATCAGAAGGAATCATCAATTGCCTTATCATAACTAACTCGAGCGAGGCCAACGTCCAATTGACACGTATACATGAACACATATTCGCCCGTAAGCCTTCTAGATATTCATCCATTTTCCGGCTAAACTATGTCCTGCTCTATGACAGGTGACCCAACTGTAGCTTCTGTCTGGCGACGACAAACATTCTCAGCAGCTGTCGACACTTGCACTCCAGAAATGTCACTTAGCATCCTCTATGAACAGATGCCCGAACTCATGAATCATCTTGAGGGAGCTCTACCCACTTCTGGTGGCAGTTCAATCTTGGAACATGCATACGCGTTCTCACGAATGTTGCATGGATCAGGGTCTACCTCTGGGGACGCATTCTATCGCGCTTTTGTCCCAGAAATTGCAAGCCCATTGTTCCCTCGGCAGATTGAGCTTGTCAAGCGGTGTATGAAGAGTGAACGAGGTGAGCTTGATCGCGTTGGAGCCACAATATTTCCTGGGCTTGTGAAGGTGACAAGAGACCCGACGTTGGCTAACGGGGAGTCCGGAGAGAATCTTCAGGTTCGCTTTATCTCGCTGTCAAAAGACTGGTCACTACATAGCTTATAACTCAATGTGCAGACTGTTGTCAGAAGAGCTCAAGTCGTATGTGAATGTGCTATGGGCCCATTACCAGTAGAGATGCGACCAGCTGTTCATGAAATACCCCAGCACCCACAGATGCCTGTCCAGAACAGCTATGGATCCCCAGGTCTACCTCCCCAGGCTGGATTCGCAGTACCCGTCGATCATCTCCATAATGGCTATGGAGTGCCCGAAGGTGTACAGCCTCCTATCAACTATGGAGTACCGCAAAGCCCGCCCCGAAACGGTATTCCTACCATTGGCAGCCCACCCCACCAACCTGGAGCAAGGTGACACTTGCGTTGACTTATTTGTAATATGCTCGCTGTAGTTCATAGTCCGAGTAGTTGTGAAGTAGTCTATTAGTGTCAGAATCTATACGACCAGAAGTGATGCAAGTGTCGCTTGTGCTTGGACAACCTGTACCTAAGTTAAATGCGCCATGGGGGCGAGAAAATGAATACTTACTTCTAGTGCCTGCTCGACCTCTAATCTTCGTCGAGCGGCCTCAAGCCAATCATGCAGCAAAAGTTTCGCTGCACCACCCAATTGATTCAGTTCGCGCGCAGCGCTATCAAGGTCCTTCTCATTCAAGTAGTACTCGGCCCTTGCAATCACGCTGAGTACGTCATTACCAGCAACCAATCCTTGTCTGCGGAATCTGAGTCCGGAGAAGAGTTGGCTGGCAAGGTACGACAAAACACCTGCATTCTGATCAGGCACCAGGGCAACATGAGCCACCTTAGGTGCAACATCACTAGAGAACCATGATGCAAGGTCGGCAAAAGGCTCGACACCAACATCCGGTACATCTGATGATTCAAGAGATTCCAGAGCAGCCGCGACTACTGGGTCTTCGCGCGCGCTAGCAATATGTCGCAAGGTGCGGAGTTCCTGACGGAAAGGTTGGCGAACCTGGGATACTAAGGCGGAGGAATTCAGAGCGCGGACAGCGGTCCAGAGAGCATGAACACGCAGATTCTCGTCGAGATAGCTGGAGTTGTCGAGAGCGACACGTTCAAGACGCTTGAGATGTGAAGCAAGTTCTTCGAGCTTTCCGAGGCGTCCGCCTCGCTCTTGTTCAACCTTCACTTTAATGTCCCGGATCCATCGGCGCTGTAGCTCGATACCTTGAGCGATGACTTCTTCCTTTAGGCTAGGATACGTTCAGATGGCCTTAAAAACTGCGTGACCAAAAGAAACTTACCGCTCGTTGATCAGTTCAGTTTGAGTCTGCAATTGGTTGTGAAATTTCTCGTGATAAGATTGGATGAGTCTTTGCCTCTCCTGATCGAAGAATTTCCTGAAATCGTCTTCCTGGTTATCAAGCTTATCTTGGGCTTCCATCTCAAGCTCCAAAAGCTTCTGCGTATATTCCCGTGCTTGTTCATCCAATTTTGACTCCAAGGCAAATCTCTCCTCCTCCTTAGCCTTCTCAATACGATCTGCAAGTGCCGTCAGGTCTTTCTTTGCAGATTCGAGAACATCCACCACTGTTGGGGCGACCGCGGAATTGGCACTGACGAAGGAGGCGAGGTTATCGATAGTGCCTGCAAGTTGGCCAATTATAGGTTCAGATACACCAATGGACGATACGCCAGGTGCGATCAAAGGAAGAGGAGCAGATTCTGGAGTTCTGGGTGCCTCCTTGGGAGGAGTAGGACGAGTAAATCCCGGTGGTGGTTCAAAACCGATAGGTATGGGACTATCGTATACAAGTTTGCCAGCGGCTTCAGGGGCTGTTTCTGCAGGCGTTGGCGATGGCTCAGATGGAACAGGTGCAGAAGTCGGGGGTGAGTCAGCATGCGGAGGCCGCAATGCCTCCTCGGCTTTTTGAACGAGTTCGGAAAGTCCTTCCACAAACTGCACCTCCTCATGTTTTGCAAGGGCAGCAGTCTTTCCAGTTATCTCGTCTTCCACCTTATGGATTTCCTCCTTCGTCTTCTCAATTATCTTCGTAATTGGTGATTTCGGCGCGTCCGCTGGTTTCGGGACCTCGACTTGTTTCGACTCGTCCGCTGGTTTCAATACCGTTACGGTCTTGATCGACTTTACTTCAGGTTCGACTCGGGATTTCAGAGGTTCAGTGGGTTTAGGAGACCCAGAGCCAGAGATTTTTTCGGTCACGAAACGCTGCACTGCGACAATTGCACCTTTACCGGAATCTAGGACCTGAGTGGCAGTAAGGGTATCCCAGTTGTTTGCCTCGGCGAATTCAAGCATTGACTGGCCAAGAGGAACATTGTCGGAGAAGAAGTCATAGTAGGCTTGATTGTAGAAAGCAGCGAAAGTGCTTCCGACATAGAATGTTCCAGTAAGACAAGTAGTGTACCAAAATATCTTGCGAAAAATACCCTTTTTCTTCTTGGGTATCGCTGACGTCGCGCCATCTGTAGACAAGTGCTACATTCTCGTCAGTTAAAATAAAGACCGCCGACGACAGAATGTGAATTACGCACTCTTCTAACCACCCTGACAACTCCTTGCCGGGATGTGAACACGACACGCCTGGAGATCGGGGCGGCACGGTACATCCTGTGTACGTAGGAGTCCTTTGGCCTAAGCCTTTGGACCTAAAGTTCACGACCGGATGAAGGTGTTTGGCCCGAGTTTGTCCGTCCTGCCAGATTTCGCCACGTCCACGTGCCCGCGCCATTGTTTGACCTTCTCTATCCATGATTAAATTTCATTCTCTACACATTGATCCAGCGGCCTTCATGTGTCCTGCTGTCAGAGCATCCCTTGCCCTCAACATAAGGGAAGGTCTGGCCTAGAAGGTCTGAATTGCAATTATTGCAAATGCGGATGCCAACAACTTTGGCTTTGGGCCTCGAACGTGACTTAGCACAGAGCTTCACCCAGTTGGAGTCATTGGTAAAAGTGATATGATACGACCAATCGGCCTACTCTCTCAATGTCATGCAGAAGATCCTCCCACCTAGTCTGCTCGTTGTCTTCGATCACATAAGCATCTTAATCTATAAAATACCTCAACGTTTGAGCAGCATACTGCCTCTCTCAATCTAGCGAAATGATGTCCATCTGTTCCGATTGTGGATACCCAAAGTATACATTGTCGGAGTTGATAAATCATTGGTGGGTTCTGATTACGGGGCCTTCTATCCTTCAAGTTGTATTGCCTTTGGTACCTGTCTCCTGGAACGTACATCGCTTCACACTTTAACAGACTGAGTGCATGTTCCTCTATATCACCATATACATAATCTCCCATTTAGGAATTGCAAGCGCTTCCGTCTCCCCTGCCAAACACAAGTTCTCAAAATCTTATCCAGCGGATATATCTTGTATCGAAGGCTTCTCAGTGCGCATTAATAACTTCATTGACCCTGTGATAACGCCCTCGATGTACGTTCGCTGCTAGGTTCACCCATCCTTTCCTAAAGCACTCGTTCTCTTGATAGCGATTGACGTCAGTCCACCTCAGAACCTTTATCGGATGCCCCTAAGTGACTGAAGGATCATCCCATTATCGTTAAATAGAGGCTTGCAGGGGGAACAGAATTATGGCACGTTCCATGTATCCTTCCTCTGACCTTGATTCACTGCTGACTTCGGACTGCTCGTCTTTTGCGAGCCCTGCGTCATGCTCCTACCCATTTTCCTCGATCTCTTCCAAGGATAACCAAAACCGTCTGGTTTTAAACAAGAAAGAAACATCGTATGCAATCTTAGCTGCTTCTAGTGATGTTGTTTTCTCCCCCGATTCCATTTCTGGCCTTTGGGCCGTCGTTGGGTCAGTCAACTTGGTGCTTGGCGATGCTCAAGATATTCACAGCGTGGTCATTTCGGTAAGTAGAAAATAAATCCCGGGTTTCTCGCTTGTCGAATATTCCCTAGATTCTAGGCCAAATCGTCACCAGAGCCAATGCTACCAAGCACATTACATTTCTTAACATTACACAAACACTTTGGTCAAGAAATGGGGATTCAAAAAATTTGGACTATCCTTACAGCAACCCTCCGACCAACGAAAACCGCCACCAGAAGCTCGGTGGCAATCATCATTGGCCATTCAACATTTCCCTGCCAAAGAAAGTTCTACTTCCCGGTCGACAAAAACACGAATCCGGATACTTTAGCCTTCCTGAAAGCTTCCACGAACGCAACATCAGAGCTAGCGTACAGTATTCAGTTCACCTTCGCCTAACACGAGGAAAATTTAGAACAGATGATAGGTATGCTTCTCTCTCTCTCTCTATTCGGCTGCTGTGGATAGATTCGAAATGTCATGACATCTAGACTACGGATTGCTCTTGCTTGTCCACCGGTAACACCACAGTTAAACCCCTTTCTCGGAGAAAGCCCTTGTAGTACGGTTTTCCTTCTGCGAGGCCCACATGAAGCTCCAGAAGCATGGTATACCCAGAGGGGTGTGGTGTCAGGAAGACTTGATCGTCGTCACCTTGTCAATGTTAAATACACAGTAAGTCAGGTCCCGTCTGTCGTATTGCGTTACTTCGACACTAATTCGTCCTGATACAGCTGTCCTTAACAAGACCAGTAGGTTTTCCTACCGGTCTAACGGCAATTGTGTTGTGACTGGTTGATATTTCCAGTTGTTGTATGCACGCGGTTCGGTCATCCCATTCTCGCTGGCGATCGAGGCGAATAATGAAGAAGTTCTTGATATACTTTCATCTCCGGAAGCACCTGTGCTGCGGCTGCGGCGTTGCGTAATGTGCGGTGATGACATCTCGTCTCGATTCCAGCCTGCGACAAAGAGAGGAGCGATAGAATACTCGAGTTTAGCAGCCTGGTGGCCATGCTCGGAGTTTCGAGTCCCGAACATTAGGCGGTTGTCAGGCGAATTGCAATTACCCCCAGACATGAAGCCAACGACCACCATCGCGCACTTTTGTATCAAGGTTCGTCGTTATTGTACTTCTCGAAACGATTTACCAACATAACTTTATGCTCTAGTACTCCGTCATGCTCTTACCGTTTGATGCTGCCTCCTTTATATCGCCGTCGGCTGAACCCTTAGCTATCATAGACATCGAGATAGCGTGATGTATATACCAGCTAAGAGAGAATACGGAATCAAAGACTCCGGACCATACTGCCATGGAGTGCCGTACAGCAGCACTGAAATGACACGACAAGCCAAGCGCCTGATGGTCAGAGTGTCATGTGAGACTCCGTCTCTGCCACTCTGACTGATGATAGCAGTCTTAGAAGTTGTTCTTTCAATTGTCTCCTATTCGTAAGAAACACACGCTATTGTGTTGGGAAGCATCAGACGTGTTACGTGTTTCCTTCACGCGCGTCTTTGTTCGCCCTTATCCCCGTTTTGAACGCCCACAATTGTCCTCGTTTTAGATACTAGCTTGTCTTTCTCTTTGCTGTATAGCGGTTGCCGTAGCTATGACACAGCGTTCCTTCTTCCTTCATGGACGTTGCGTCCCCACCGCGTTACAGGAGATATTCTACTGCTAGGCATGGTCCGGTACCATGTTCTGGAGACGAACTTCCTCCCTATACCCGGTGCAATACATTAGCCCAGCCTATCGCTCGACGCGAGCCCACAGAGCACGTTCACCTCCTGACTGAGAAAAATCGGCCCTTCGTTACCCTTAAGTTATACAGTAGCGCTAAATCCTCTACCTCTCTTCCCACTTTCTTTGAGAAGGAAAACATCACCGGAACTTTGGAGATAATTGCCGAGAAGGGTGATTCCATTTCGTCCATCACTGCCACTGTGTGTTTAATTTTTTTTCTTGCATTTTTATCATTCATTCTCTAACTGTTCAGGTTACCGGCCGTATTATTACCGGTGCACATTCTGGCGACGGGTTCAAATTCCTTAGCCAGTCTGTCCCGATATGGTCCAAATCTCCCAATGTTCCCAGAGTGCCCTCTCCGAGTGAAGGTGCCTCAAAAAACAAGTTGCTCGGACGTTGTGAATGGCCCCTATCTATTCCACTCCCCAGAACGGTGACTGTCCTAAATGGATCGGGATCTCCCCACACCTACTCCCTTCCTGAAACCTTCCTGGAGCGCCATACAGCTGCAAGTATCCAATATGACTTCACGATACATATATCGAGAGGGATGCTCAGATCAGATAGCCAGTGAGTCCAACAATCAACTGGTGTTTATAGGATTTCTTAATCTTTAGATTCCAGGATTAAGACGGCGTTTGGTTATGTTCCTAGCATCCGTCCTGGGCAAGCGTCTCTACTAAGGCAGCTCTCCTACCAGCAGAACGCTCCTCTTACTGGACCTAGCACCGATCCTGAAGGATGGAAGACCCTCAGAGCAGTTTCGGCCCGAGCTTTGATGTTCCGCAGTCGTAAAGTGGAAGTGCAGTGTCTTGTGAGTAACCATACATCTACCTTATCATTGCTCTAATAAGACGTTGTTAGCTATCGCTTGCTAAACCTTTATCGTACACTCGAGGAACTACTCTACCTTGTTTTTTGACTCTTCAAGGCGCCGACGAGGGTACACTGGATCTATTTGCCGTTCATTCCGCTCCTGTCTTGAAACTTCAGCGCCGCGTCAAGTTCTTGAGCAAAACATGTTCTCCCGTAGAGGACCTTCATGGACCCTGGAACGAAACTGTTGAAGACATAGGATCTGCAAACTGGTGGCCACCGACAGGCATGGGCGATGAACCAGGTGTTCGTCACTTGGAAGGCGAATTCAAACTTGGCAAAGACCTTCGACCAACAACTTCGATAGGTCACTTTTCAATAACTGTAAGTCATCCACTTTTTACCTCTTTGTGCTCTTCCTGACATGAGATTCTAGTATCACGTTGTGTTACGTCCGTTTAACGTGCCACGTAGCTCTTCGGAAGACCGCTCCCTCCTTTCTGAGCCAGTCGAAATTGCTACCATGCATGCCCGTGGGCCACGTCCTCAAGCATACTCTCCTCCTGCATACACTTCACCTTCACGACCTGATGACCACTACCGCGCTGGCAGCTTCGGCGGAGCCGGGTTGGTAACCGTTGGCCTCCCCTTAAGCTTTTGATTTCTGCGTCTACGATCTATCGCATCCACGCTTTGGTAGTTATGCTAGTCATGACCGACAAACTTTTATGTAGCCCTATTATCTTGACGTATTTCGCAGTACTTCATTTCACATTGTTATCTCTATTGGACACTACCTTACGATCGATTAAACTTGCCCCCCTTGGACCATTTTCCGCTGACAATATGATCACTGGCATTACCATGCGTATCTGTATTGCAGTTGTCTTTAACATTAGCCAAATTAAAAAACTTCATAGGCGCACAAACGCAGACTGACTTGATGAGTACATATACGACCACTTATCTTTCCTAATATCATACTGTTGCCATTTCTCAATGACGTGCTTACAAGACTGCACCAAAGGAAATACCTTCTCCAGTTCTACCGTGAAGCCAACCATTGTAGGAAATGTCGAGTCCGCCGCCATCAAAGGCGTCCGGTCAACACAGCCATAGCCACTGAAAATCACTTTCCTTCACCAAGTTCACGTACGCTCGGCGAAAGGAAACAACGAATTTAGATCTCGCCCAATTTCATCGAGAAAGTAGATAATGGACACAATAATTATTGACTTCAAATGTGTACCCTTGAAGGTGGATTGAGATTGCGTACTTTCATCACGTGTCCAAACTATAGATGTACAAACGACCAAAATCTAGACACAAGGTGAGGTGCAAGTTTCGTACGTTGATGATACAAGTCTGGATCTAACCTCTATCAGATTAGCTTAACAGCGGCTCGTGGGCCAAGGGTAGACCCGAAGAATGAAACATTTTACCACTTGTTGTACACTTTTTGGAGTCCAGAAGGTGGAAGTGGAATGCGGGGTACCAGTATGTCCTTTGCATCCTCATTTACATCGCGATAACCTCAAAGCTCGGATCAGCCGACGTCTGGGATGACTAGTTTTTAGTCTCTGGTGTAGACCAGGCGGCCGTCTTCTAGGCATCCGTAGAACAGGATAAGAACAAGAGCGAATAGAACTTGAGCTATCAAGTAAATTCAAGTCGAATTTTGTCTTCCCCGACGTGATTCATAGTTAGAAGTAGCCTCAGAATTACAATATCTTCATCCGCATCCCTGTACTGATTGAGCTTCTGCCATTCTCGGAACCGAATCTTGTGTAATCCGGAGATTCTGTTATAAGAGAAATCACTATTGTCACACACGAAACCTAGGTCCCGGCCAGAAGACCTGTATTGCAGCGGGACTATAGAATTTCTTGATAGAAATTAGTGACATCGCGGATGTAGCCAGGCATGGCCCGCACCTACATTTCTGGCTACGTGTTCATATCATCCATGGTCATGAAAAGGAGAGTCTCAAACGTATCATCGCCTTTCATTGAGTCGTTCCCCATAGCACCTCTGCCACCAAGAAGATCTGAATCACCTGGGGGGATAGTCCATGAGAACGATTCGGGTCGCCGGTGCCCAACGAAGATGAAGACTAGGTAGTCCCCTGCGGCAGATGCCCCAAAACGTTGCCATTGACTGTTTGCGGAAGAAGTGTCCTTCACAAGGACAGGTTCAAAGCTAAACCATAACCCAAACGCAGACCAGAAAGGTGTTTCTTTCGAGAGACTCCGGAGCTTATAAGAGATAACAACAGTCACAGCTGCATTTGCTATCAATGGAGAAAACGGAGGCGACGTGACTTGGAGGAAAGTGCGCAACAAGGGAGCAAGAAGCTCTGGAAAGTATATCTGACTTTTACATAGACAAGAAAAAGAGCCGTACGTGAAGAACTTACAAGATCGCTACAGACAACGTGAGTTAGTGGTCTGGAACCTTCCGGAGAAGTTAGCAGTTCGGACGCAATAGCTGCGCCATGGACCTCGTTCCCCCAAGCAAGAGGTCGAACATACACAGAAGAAATGGCGAACGTTGTCGATATTCTGATATTTGACTCAAGTAGAGGGCAGACCTTTTTCGATTTTTTTGTAATTGGTTGTGAGAAGGTCTAATAAAACGTGTAAACGCACATCCGGTAAATCAGTCGTAATCAACATGTCCTGTTTATTCAAGATGTCTGCGATGCATGAACTGGTCATTCCGGCTCCCGAGCCAAGTTCGAGGATAACCAAGTTCCGACATGATTTAGTGGAAGCTCCGATAAATGGTGGTTCAAATATCACATTTGAGGGTGGATCAATATATTTACTGAGGAAATACGCAGCCTCCCTGAAATTTTGTAAGGAATAACTATCAGGCAAGCAAAAAGTCAATTCAAACCAAATTCGACCAGCGATACCATATTTCTCGATCGCCTCACGTTGTGCGACATCCCCGAACACAGAATGTTTTCTGTGACTGCCGCTGACCGAGTTGAGCTCACGATCTGGATATGTCGAAGGTGAAATATTCAGATTTTCTGGGAAGTTCACGTTGGATGAAGGCATCACAAAGGACTGGGTCAAATCCGATTACGTAGGAGTCGACGCCACTGGTCGGCGAAAATCACATGATAGGGCTGTCGGTCCGGCCCCAGGTAAATGCCGTCTCCGCCTGGAGTTACCGGTTTTGCCCCCAAGGTCGATCTCCGTATTTATTCTTCTCATACCCTACGTCCCCTCCAACTATTGCCTGACCATCGCCAATGGCAGTCCAGTCCAAGCCCGTGCGGAAGCTGACACCATTTGGAGCTGCCTTGGCTGGGGCTTTAGGAGGATGCTTTAGTACTGCGTAAGCAGATTTTGTTTTTCTATCGTCGGTCGAATATTTATGATAATACAGTGTTGTATACCCTCTAGACGTGTATGCTTCCCAAGATCTTAATTTAATTATTATTGATTATGCTCACAGTGCGAAGACGCGGATACAGGCGTCACGAAAGGGAAAGGGAAAGGACAATCTCTCGATGCTGGCCGTCTTGCTGCGAATATACAAGTCGGAAGGCATAGCTGGGCTCTATCGAGGGTTTGGTGCAACTATGCTTAATACCTTTTCAATGCGTCCGCTTCTTTTCATTCTCTATCCAGGCAGTCAACTCAAGTTTTGACAAACAGAATACGCGTATTTCTTCTTCTATTCCTTCGTCCGCAACCACTACATCACCCGATTAACTCGTAAACTTCCCGCTGGATCCAAACTTCCACCATTATCTACCGCCGCAGAACTTCTGCTCGGTGCAATTGCTGGAGCTCTCGCCCAAATTTTCACGATCCCAGTGGCTGTGATCGCGACCCGGCAGCAGGTTGGCAGAGCAGACGGCAGTCCTCGAAACGACGACTCATTCTTTGCCGTTGCTCGTGAAATCATTGCCGAGGAGGGCATTACTGGGCTTTGGCTAGGAATCAAGCCAGGTTTGGTGCTCACCGTGAATCCTGCCATTACATATGGAGTTTTTGAACGGGTTAAAAGCTTGGTTCTCCTCGCCCAAGCCAAGGCTGGCACAGGGTCCAAGCTGTCCCCATTGCTTTCGTTCGCCATTGGAGCGATTAGTAAAACACTGGCCACAGTTGTGCGTACAACTCAAGTTTTTTTTTGCTCTGTTAGCTAACAATGACATGTTATCAAGGTGACCTACCCATACATTATGGCCAAAGTACGGATCCAGGCACGCAGCGCGGACGCCGAGGACGGGCAAGATGTTCAGCCTCTTGAGCCTCATCATAAACATACCCAGCATGTTGGGGCGATACGGATTCTATCACGTGTACTACAGAAGGAAGGCTTTGCGGGCTGGTACCAGGTCTGTCATAAAGGCTTATTTACAGTCCTCACGCTCATCGTCAATGTCAGGGAATGCAAGCACAAATCACGAAGGCAGTTATCTCACAAGCCTTGCTCTTCATGTCGAAAGAACAGTTTGAGCATTGGGCTCTCGAAATCATGACCATGGCAGCACGTATTTCAACACATTGATTGATTAGAGGGGAATTGTACTACAGTATCTACATATGATTTCCGTAATTCCATTTCTAGAAACATGGCCAGATGAAATCGACTTAGAGATCACAACGACTAAGTGTCTCCCGCAACTTGTGGCACCTAATCTCTATCAAAGATTATACATCCGTTCGAAGTTGCCTCATGTACTTCCTAGAAGGCGAAATGCTCATGTTTCCGTCAGCTGAGGAGTGTGGCAAGCAAAAAGTAAGTTTCAGCAGTAAATAATGCCGCGACGACAACTGGGGATGACAGAGACCCGAGCGCGATAAATACAGACAGAGCAATGCTACTTTACATACTGGCAGTACAAGAGGGATTTGGAAGAATTAGCCCTCAAGTGTACGAAGTTGACGGTGGTGACGGTCTTATGATGATGGTTTTGTTACTCCAACAAAGACAAATCCATCCTTCAGACCCTTCTTTCGAATCAAGTTCGGTGTGACACTTGTTGCACACCAGGTCATAGCGAGCAAATTCGAGGAGGAAATTAATGTAAACGATTGACGGGCGGCCGCGGCTAGTTCCCAAAGTAAAGACAGCGCATTAGGGATGCGTCTAAGCCCTTTTCCTGATGGAATAACACGGCAAGTTGACAAAAATTCGGCATTGGAGGGTTGATGGGACCCGCCATCGCTGTCCTTGGCTGCCCTGTGCCAAGCGAAAGATCCAGAGAGAAAAAGAAAAGATTCAAAGTCTGAGGATCGTAGGAGAGCGTAGAATAACAAATACTGGGTCAGAGTCACATTGAGTCTACAAGGAATGATTAATGAAGGTTCCTTTCGAATCTGGGCGGTGTAAACGGGAGTCCTCCCAGCAGCGCTGCAAAGGATACATTCACACGTGACCCTAAGTGAACTCAATTCAGTGAGAAATCGCGCGCGTCAACATCGTCCAAATGTCCAATCCACCAGCGACGCCTCGAGCGAAAACGTCATTTAATCCTACCACTCCCGTAACTACTCGTGTGTCAGCTTCACAAGCCATACAATCATCTCCGCACTACGCGACGACAAGGAGACATTCACTCTATGGTGTTGAAGATCGCGTCGTCATAGATCCAGGATCTAGGATATGGAAAGTTGGCTTTAGTGGAGAAGGTCGTCCTCGAGACGTGTTTCTTGCAAATAAGAAAACAGGTGCACCCCTGTGGAATCTCCAAAGAGCCACAGATTTGGCAGAGCGGGCCGAGGAAGAGAAATTGCTGCAAATTAGTCTACAGACATGCCTCAGATCAGTATTTCACGAGTGAGCCAAGTCTTATTTTATGAGGAGGATTTAGTGACTCCTACCCAAGTTCGCTTCTTACAGACCCCAAAGCACGCAAAGTCATTCTGGTAGAACATCCTTTGTTGCCACTCTATATTAAAGATATCATTGCCCAAATATTGTTCGAGAACAATGTAGGTCATTGCGGTTTGCATGTCCTCCAGCTGATCATTTGAGAACTTGTAGGTGCCCTCTGTTTCTTTCGCGTCGAGCCATCTCCTGTCTTTACTTGCTGTAGGGCGAATAACAGGACTTGTCTTGGATTGCGGTCATCTTGAATCCGTCGCATTACCTGTACGTTGCAAGTAGTGTGTGAAATACGTCCATTCTGACGAGGTCTAGATATTTGCAGCGCGACCATTGTTTCCCCTACTACGAACCACACCACTGGCCGGTGCTCGCTTTACTTCTCATCTACGGGCTCTACTCCTTCTTTTTGGCAAATATCTTCCACCACCATCATCACTCAGTGCAGCTGTGAATGTGCCTGCCGCTAATCGGGCAACTCGCGTCCCCCAAGAAGTTCTTTCCGATTCCGTGATCGAAGAAATCAAGACACGGTGTTGTTTCGTTGGCGACGTACTTGGCTCAACGATAAACACCCAAGAAGCGACACCTACAGAAGACGAAAGCTCAGAAATAGAGGTCCCTTCAAGTGACACTACTCATTCTGAGTCCGAGTTTTCTCATAACACAGGTCGCGAGTCATTGTCGATGTCCGAGTTCTCTGTGGTATCATCGGTGGCTCGTGTTCCTTCTTCAGATGCTCCTCGCGGAGAAGGTCATCTTCAGGCCCTTGCAACAATGTATACTCGCCATTCCACAGCAACTGACCTTCACATGCAAGTGGTGCCCCCTCCTTCACAACAGACGGGAACCGGCAGGGGCACCTTGATAATACCAGGTTGGATTAGAGAGCGTGCGGCCGAGGTTTTGTTCGAAGGCGGTGATGTTGATGAAGCCAGTGTCGCGGAAGTGGTACTTGACTCATTGTTGAAGGTAAAATAATAAAATTTTCTTTGCAAACCTACATCTGATGATTTTCCAGGTCCCCGTAGACCTCCGAAAAGCGCTTGCTTCTTCTATCTTGGCCAGTGGCGGCACCACCATGTTGCCGGGTTTTATTCCTCGTCTCCATGCAGAAATCATCCACTCTCTTTCTCCGCCATCTGCCTCTCCTCGACCGCCCAAAAGACTCAACAGGCCTCTACCACCGCGATATGACCGATACGCCTCTCTACGACCGCTGATACCGTACTTTGCAATTCTGAATAACCCTTCTCCTCCAATACCTATGTCAGACAGAGCCAACGCTCACGCAGGCAAGGCTCCAGCCTTCTCTCCGGCAACATTAGCCTGGGTAGGAGGCTCCCTAGCGGGGTAAGCGTGATCACTTGATTGAGATCATTACTCAGTCATTGATAACCTACTCAGGTCTCTAAAAACAGGCGGCGTAGAAGTGTCTCGTGAGAGATGGGACGAGGTAAATACAAAGTATGATCCAGACGAGAGTATGGATGTTTCGGCGGATTTCGAAGATCGAAGTGCGAGCAATGTTCTGCCTGATTGGACACGATCTCCTTTGCCTGGTGGCGCGCCTGCCGCTAATGTTTCTCGGACAATTGCTGAAGTTGGGGCTTGAATCTAACTACTTATCAGTTCTCGTTGGAGGTACTTCATGTATGTACAATACTGAATGGCAGGTATCCAGTATTGAATAATGGCGATTGAAAAGGACAACATGGGCATAATGCATGTAGTAAATGAACGCAAAGAATGTCGTGAAATGGGTATCAAGAGGAGATGTAACAATCAAAGAGTATCGTCGGTGATGAGTAATGCAAGTTTGCATCCTTCAACGGATGCTGCGACGTTCTCCCAGTCGTCAGCCGATGTAACAGGGTAGGGAACGTGGTCGTCAGTGTTCAAAGAAGATGGTCGAGAAGAATTGTCAGCGTTAGAAGCTTTTGGATCTTTGATGACAGGCTGGAGGAATATAATCTTGAACGAGTCTGAAAGGGCGATGCCCTCCTGGCCAACAAATTTGTTGAACAGCCGCTGGCGCAAATCTTTGAAAGAGATCTCGTCGGGAACGCGAAGGAGAACAAGGGAGTCGTTGAATTTCGCTTTGATGTCAAACTGGTCAGGGATGGGCGCTAGAGATTTCGAAGAGAAGGTTGTAGGCTTGTCAGCCGATACTGGGATGCGAAGGCAGTCGGAGGGGGTCAATTGTTCGTCGTTTAAGAACTCCGAGGCACTCGGGGTGACTGGGCATTGTTCGACGGGTTCCACGAGTACTTCCGGGAATTCAATATGCGGTATGTCAGAGCAGGGCATAGGGAAGGAGTCTATGCATTGGTATCTCAGATACAGAATCAATCACGATGAAGGAAGAACTTACCAGCCGTCAGGAACATATCGAGAATGTCATCTGACTCGTCTGAGTCCGAGAATTCGTGCTCAAAGTCGAATTCAGATATAGATATGGGGCCAGACACGATACGAGACTTTTGCTTCAACTTGTGGTGTGACGGCGAGGATTCCTTCTCCCGAAGAGAGACCCCATCAGCCGTAGCATCGGCGTTGAAGGTCGCCATGTTGCTTGTCGATTTGCGATTGGAGCGTCCCTGATTTGGCGGGGAAGCTAAGGTCAAGTGGTTGGAGCCCTCGGGAACATCAGCGTACGACTGACGCGTGGATGAAAGTTCCCTGTTCCTAGGGAGGACGCCCTCAGCTGTAGCATCGGCCATGCTACTAATCGATTCGCGGCGAGAACATTCCTCAGTCAAATCCAGGGATGTTGGTAACAATAAGTGGTCGAGGCCTTCTAATATGCACGAGGTAGAGCCAACGGTCTGCCATGAGTTACGAACAGAGTTCTCGTCGATAGGTAAGAGTCCATCTTCAACTGGAGAAGGCACGTCAGGCGGCGAGAGGAATATTCTCCCTCTTCTGTCCAGATCGCCGCAGGAGCTCTTTCTTCGCTTCCCATCAATCGACGATGAATAAGGAGGAGTATCAGTCTTGAGGCATACTTGATTCTCCGAGAGGACAGAAAGACCTGACGTTGGGCGCTCGTGGACATGATGCACGTTGCGCTGGGGATCATGGTCGAAGGTGGTGGTCGACACAGTGTCCATGATAGTAGGAATGGGAGCATTGACTTGGACAGGGCTGTCCAGACTACTGTCGGAAAGCGTAGAGGGCGACGAGTTTGATGAGCTAGTTGAGTAGGCACGCCCACGTCCTTGGGATGCTGTAGAGCCTTCACTGGAGCTGGTACTTCCTTTACGATACCTCGATGGCTCCAGCGAGTTTCGTGAAGATTGGAAGGTCGAAGTCGATCGTGAGGTAGCGATAGGCTCGGGGTAGTCTTCTTGACGATTTTGGATATTCAGATTTGAAGACGAGAAGTACATAGAGAAGATGCTACTCGTTACCGAGGTGCGGGAAGCTGAATTCTTGGCACGTTGTTTCCGTTGTTTCTCGAACATTTCGTGGTCGCGACGCCAGTAGCTAAAGAAATCTTTGACCAAGTGATCATTCCTCATCTCATCAATCAGTGAAGGCACGTCTTCTCCCCAAAGAGCTTCGACAAAAGCTTTGAATTCCGTGGCGCGTTGGTCAATCGTGGCCTGGCTGGCTCGGAAGATGGTACCCTTCCTAGTGAGAGCGGGGATGTATTCATGGATGTCAGCAGCAACAGATTTTGGGTCAGGTCCAGGCGGAAGCGATTCCCAAGAGGAAGCTGCATCTTGCTTATAGAAACCGTTGCGTCTAACTCCTTTACCTCGTTCGAGTCTTGTGCGTTTAGAACGTGCCAAGCGGCGATACTCTGTTTCGATATTTCCTTGGAAAATGAGGCAATCCTCCCATTTTCTCCAAATGTCATACTCGAGGGATGAAGAAGAGGCCGTGAATGCAGATGAGGATCGGTCGCCCCAGACAAGCGGGCTTATCCGCATTCCGAAGTTGTAGCTGCTACCTGTGAAGAACGTCAGGTCCGCCGACGTATTACATATTGAACTCTGACCAAATTTTGTGGGAGACAGCATTTCAATGGAAAACTTAGGTGGTGCAGCACGATAGACAGCTCGTCTGTAGCCCTATGAATCAGTTAGTAAGAAAGGAGAATCACGGACTGAGAGAGTTGCACAACCTCTGTTGCCACGGGGCCATCATAGTTGGCCTCGACCTGCGAAGGTCAGCAGAAGCCGATGCAGTATTGCATGTTACTTACGACTGGGTGAAAAGCCATGGCTAAGCAGAAGTCGATACACCTCTGTTGAAGCAAGTATCGAGCACGCAGCGGATAATAACGAAAAGCAGGAAAGAAACTTGCGATTGGGTCATTTTGTGGAATACTCTTATTGTCTTCACCAGGTTATTGTCTTTACGCCCTCAAGTTTCTCTGATCCGGCAGAGTAGGCCATCAATGCATCAAGCTCACGCGGCATCCACCCTGAAAAGTGAGGCGTGACTGTCCAAGCTGTGATCGTGATTTCAGATTGGCCGCGAGTATCAAAATTCAAACCTTCTTCATGCACCTTACAGCTATTGTATACACACGCCATGTACCCGGGTTCCCCAGCCTTCCCCACCTGAACACACCCGCGAGCTTCTTGCATTCCGCAATGAGCAATGTTTGGGCAATCGTTCCGAATGACCGTGATAACATGAGAAAATAGAAACATCGGTCAGTACTCAGGTCCTGCACAGGTTTACGTTCACGAGTAAGATGGTGCAGATACCAAATAATTTGTTAAAACAGGAACGACGTGTTTAGCCCACTTGAAGAGCTATCACAGCATATTCATCAACCACCTGGTAGGCCTGGACAACAGCTTCAATTTACATTTACTGCGGACTTTCCAACACGCCTTTTGGACATCGTAACTCTTCTTAATGGGTAATTCATCACGCGCTGCTACTGTGGCAAAAAATTCCGACAATTTCGTTGGGCATCTCATCTGATTTTAACCCGGCATACATATAAGGCTATTCGGATGGTCTATTGTACCTAATACGCATGCTAACTATCAACGTGAACTAAAGATATCCTCTTTGACCATGTCCTCGTGCCATTCCTGCCTATCTGTAAATTTTCGGAGCTCAATGCTTATCGGTATACAAGTAGTAACCTGGCATTCTTTATACCCACGAAACCGTCTCTTATCAAAGTTTTCCCGATGGCTATTGAGGATCATATCCTGCGCGCTGAAAAGAGTGTGCCAGCTCTCAACGAGAAAACTGACGGCAAGCACAGTGACGTGGAATCTGTTGAATTCAAAGATGCTGAATCGGAAGAGTACAAGGTCCTGGAAAATGAGCGCGACATCGTCACTCGTGTAATCAGCGTCGAGGATGATCCATCGCTCAATCCATGGACAATTCGGGCATTTGTCGTTGGTATTGGCTTGTCAGCTTTTGGTGGTGTTCTAGGTAAGCGTGTGCGAAGTGTCCTGCCCGACGTCGTTTGACCTGCATTCTGTAGCTGAGATATACTACTTCAAGCCTGTAAGTAATAGATATGAAAATTCAGTCTGCTTACTCATACTACATTCAGCAAACGGTCGTGGTATCCACTATGTTTCTCGCCGTCATATCGTATGCTTTGGGAATGGCGTCTTCCATAGTAATCCCTAGCCATGGCATTTTCCGTTATCTCAACCCGGTAAAGTCTATCGCCCTGAACTTGGACCTGGAATCTTATCATCTCTGCGGCACAGCATCCATTTAACAAGAAAGAAAATGCCTTCATTGTGATCATGTCGAGTGCGGCAGCGACGTCCGCTCTTGGGACGGAAGTGTTGGCTGTACAAAGGCTTTTCTACAACATCACACCCAACCCTGGAGCTAGTGTTTTGTCAGTTTATGCCCGGTTTCATAGGCTAGATCTCGGGACTTATACTTTGGCAGCTTGCTGTTTTCAAGTCAATTATTAGGTAGAGTCTATCAAAGCTCAGACTGTACAGCTTGGTGAATAAGCTCCCTAGGATACGGGATTGGTGGCCTATTGAGAAGTGGGTCGTACGATTCTTGCAACATCTCATAATGTTGACTCCTTGACAGCCGTTCTACTCTATCCCTCTAAGATGTTATATCCAGGCATCCTTCCTTTAGCGTCAATGCTCGATACTTTTTTCAAAGATGCTGCTGGTATAAAGAAGAAGTTTCGTATCTTCTGGATTGTCTTTGGGGTGTACGTAGTCATATACAGCTTGGTCCGCATCAGTTTCGTATCAATTTTCAGAATATTCATCTGGGAGCTTTTCCCCGAGTGGATGTTCCCGCTCCTTACAGGATTCTCTGTATTCTGCCTGGCAAACCAGCGTTCTCAGGACTTTACGCGTATATTTGGAGGTTCCAATGGCAACGAAGGCCTTGGTTTGTTATCCATTTGCTTTGATTGGCAGTACATTTCCGGAGGCAGGTCAAATTAGTTCATTGATAGATACGAACAGTGACGTTTCTACAGGTAACAACCCTATGGCTATCCCTTTGAAAGCTCAATTTTCTAACTTCATCGGCTATATTCTGTGCATGTAAGGGCTGTCCGAGATACTCAGTTGTCCGTCTTCCAAACACTTTTGACAGGGTTGTTTTTCTGGCCGTCTTTTACAAGAATATCTGGCAGGCCAGAAGCCTTCCATTCGTATGTATATCACTCTTTTTGCCATGGCCTGACTGCATAGGAATTTTCGCAGCTTTCTCAAGAACTTTTCTACGAGAATGGCACAGTTTATGACCAGCTTCGTATCCTCAACGATAAGTTTGAAGTGGATCCCGAATTACTTCGCAAAGAGGGTCTGGTGCGATAAATTTGTTTGACCAATTCATGTGCTATATAAGTAATCTATCCTTAGCCATTTTACGCGGGTAGCTGGGTTGTTCAGCTCCTCACAACGAATCTTGGTTTGGGCGCGACGTTCACGCATCTTCTTCTCTGGAATCGCCATGATATGCGCAACGCATGGGCTTGGATGGCGCCATCTGAGCTCAAACGCATGTTCAAAAACTTTGATATCCGGTTCTGGAGGGACGAGGGCAAAAGAGACCAAGCGGACTTCGATGGAAACATCGACCCTCACTACCGTGAAATGCTCAAGGTATATCTGACTCGTTTGCCTTGTTCTTCGCTCACGCTCTCTAGTATCCCGACTCACCTAACTCGTGGTATCTGGTGTGCCTTATCGTGTCAATCGTCATGGCACTCGTCATCATCTACAAAACAGATTCCACTCTTCCCTGGTAAATCCTCTGGCCTTTTACCGTCTCTTTTTCGCTGGGTGTTGAAGCAATCCTTAGGTGGGGCTTTGTAATCGCGGTGCTTTTAGCCATCTTGTCTATACTGTTCTTCGGAACATTGTATGCTATCACTGGCTTACAGTTCATCATTCAGCCTTTCGTGCAGGTATGACCTCTCTGGAGCGAGGAGACCTCACGGCTGAACTCTGTTCTGCAGATGATCGGGGGCTTCCTCCATCCCGGAAAACCCATGGCCAATATGTATTTCGTGCTTTTTAGTTATAGTGAGGTTGATTTCGGAACGAGTCTTTGCTCCTGTTGACGACTCGTGGCAGACTCTGTTAATCAAGCGCTGCTTCTAATGCGCGACCTAAAGATCGCACAATGTACGTTTTTAACATTGTAGTATCATTCTAGTTTCACGAGTCTATGACTCAGACACAAAGCTTCCTCCTCGAGCGGCGTTCACCGCTCAAATGATTGGGACTCTTTTCGGAGCTGTTCTGAACTACAGTATGCGGAAGCTATTTTCTTGCTTAACTTGCGGCTTATTCACGACAAACATGCTAGTTCTGATGAACTCTATTATCGATAATCAGCGTCCCATTTTACTGTCTGTCGAAGGAACAAATATCTGGTCTGGTCAGCAACCGCAACAGTATAATTCACAGGCCATTGCCTGGGGTGGTTTAAGGTGAGGTACCAATTTCGGGAACGTCAAGCGCTCGATTGTACTGATGTTCCTCAGCCACGAGCTTTTTGCTGTAGGAAAGCGATACCAGTTCGTTGCTTGGGCCTACGTTATTGGGCTATTTGTTCCCGTACCTTTCTGGCTTGCGTATCGATATTTCCCAAAACTCAGGACTGACTACTTGTACACACCAGTCATCTGGTATTGTACCTCTTATTCATCACCGGGACGCTATGTATTTCTGACCTTGAAACTAGTTATTATATTGGGTGGCTTTGCGTTGGAATCAATTCGTCAATATTCACCTACTTCTCGATTGCTTGGCTTTCACAATGGTGGTTGAGAACCCGCTACCCTGAATGGTTTGTGAAATACAACTATATCATTGCAGCTGCTTTGGATGGCGGCACACAGGAAAGTGGAGATCGTCCATATTAAGTATCGGGTTGATTAATCATTGATGTACTCCAGGTCATGGTCTTCATATTGTCTTTTGCTGTTCAGGGTGCTGCAGGTAATTCGCATTTATTCCCTCAATGGTGAGTATATATCTATATCAGTTTAATAGTTTCGCCGAATGTTGCTCACTATTCACTCCTTTCTCAGGTGGGGTGCCAATCAAAATGGTAAAAATGTACCTTGCCCCTCTAGTTACTCCCAGTCTTACAAACACCACAGGTAATTACGACAGATGCGCCGTCATTAATGCATGATGGGAAATTCTACGCCATATTTACGAATACTTCTAACAATGAATTGTTTTCTTACTATTCCCACTGTTTTGATAACAATGTTAACAATATTTTAGCTGGCGTGCTTGGCGCGGAAGCCTGGAGACCACATGCAACAAGGTGTCTGCGGCTACCTTGCTGCCGCTAGTTGAAATTGTTCGAGCTTGAGATATCCAGATACCCGGTCTTCTTCGCGTTTAAGGTTCAAGAGCTTAACTTGGTACATCAGCACTAGCTACCCGTCACTCAGCCCTCGCGCTGCAGAACCTCCTCTAACGCCTTTCCGAATCCAATACAGCTTATGTGTCCACGCGCCATATGACCTGAGTTCCCCCGCTTTCTCTAACTGAACGCACTTGGTAGCTACTTCCAACCCGCAATTTCCGATTTCGGCAGTTCAAGTTCCGAGTGACTGTATGATACTATGAGAAAGCAGAGGAATCGGTCAGTGAAAGCACTGAATAAGTTGAATTTAACAATTGTTATAATGCGTCCTGGCTTTAGGCTTCTGCTTTCTAAGCATTGAAGCAATCCAGATCGAAAAGCCGTCACAATGCATCGAAGCAATCCAGGTCGAACAGCCGTCACAATATATTCATCATCATCTGGTGGGCCTGCATGACAGACTTCTTCAGCTTAGGTTGCCCGTGGACTGTCTAGCACGCTTTCTGGACATTAAAGTCAACTGCTCACAGCACGTTTCACAACGTTAGACCCCTTCAAGTTGCCCTTGTTTAGTTGATTGGTTGATGTGGCTTGTGGGACATGTATAATCAATCATTTGTTAGTGAAATGAACATTTTTTGCCGGCTTAGCCCTGTCTTCCATCATGAGAGCTGAAAAGAATAAGCTTGCGCCTTACAATTGTCAAGAATTCTCGATACAAGAAGATCAGAGGTGTTTGTTGGTCCGGGATCGTGCGGACACGGGGACCTGCCGCTCCTCGGGACTGACGGCATCCCACTTGTCGCCAAGCTTGAGGTGCTTCAAGTTCAAGCTACGATTGCCCTCTCCCTTGGGCATATCGAGGAGATCCTTCGACGTACGGTAGACCAGCTTGGGAGGGGAACGGAAGATCCCGGCCTAGTGTGTGGCTTCCTCGGCCTTGGAGGGAGGAGACGCTCGAGCGTTGGCTTTGGCAATGAGAAAATCTAAGTGTCTCAATACTACAGATCGGCTACCATCTGATATGATCAAAGTTTGCTTTAGTGACTCGTACCAAGAACGTCCGAAGCTAAGGAGACTCGATTGATACTGATTGTAGTGGCCGGTTACTGAATCTGAAGCCGAGGACGCGTCAATATCATCCGTGTTCTCTGGCTTGGGAGGCCGTCTGTCATGATATTTTTGTCCCGTTGAGATCAAAATCTGTACTTCGACACCCCGTAACCAGGACTAAGCTGAAACCAAGACGAAGAGAAGGGCAAGAAAGCCCGATAGATCCTTGAGTACTTAACCCATCCCCTGTTTTGGCACGAGGTGCGTGCCAGCCTCACACATGCGTTGGCCACGTGATAGTTGATATATGAACCGACTTCAGAGGAGGGAAAATCAGTTTTGTCTGTTACTTTCATCCACGCTGCCTTCTTCGGCCACATTGCACGTTCGATAACACTACTATATTCATCCTAAGATGCAGGGTCACCCTAGCACATCAAAGCACTCCGACACATCGGTGTGTACCCTTCGTAATGTAAGTTATATTGGATGACCTCATCCTTCTCTCACACAGAAACCGCGATACGACTCAGATTGGGAAGACGTTGAAGACATCGAAAATCAGCCTAGGCCACTTAGTAGAGATTCCTCAGGTTCAGTGCGCATCGGCGTATCCTCCCCGCAAAGGCGAAGGTTTGTGCATAGGACTGCCTATACAGCCTCTCCGGCGCGTAAGCAGTATTCTGTACCATCAACGCCTTCAAAATCGCGCAAGGCTCCTCGAAGAGTTCTAGCCAGTGAAGTTGTTATTGATGGCGCTGTTCAAGGCGCTTCTTCGTCCTTCAGATACTTTTTCGACGTTTTCCTTACAGCCATCCGCCTTCTTCGACTTCCACTCGGACTGCTCTTATGCATTTGGCTACTTGCTCTTGTCACCGGGTGGGTCTCTCACACGGTTCGCGGTACATTTGCGCCTCTCTGTCTTTTGCCTGGGCTCTATGGTTCCAGATTTTGCGAGGCTCCATCTCCACCTCCTGTTCCTGGCGTCCCAGGCCCACCTCGTTGGGCGGATTACCCAAAGTTCATCGATGCACAGAGCACGACTTTCGAGCACCTGTTAGATGGTTCAGTAGGTGGATCTGGACTGTCTTTGGAGATCAAAAAAGCAGAAATGGCGACTTCAGATCTGGTGACCCTTGTCCGGGTCAGTAATCTGAAGGCACGGGATACTTTGAGTGACCAATTGAGCCAGTTCGTTGACGACGCCAAAAAAACCGGGCGGGATTTGCAGAGACTGAGTTCTAAGATCGGTGGTGCCGTCGATAAGTAAGTGCTAGTCTACATCATACTCGAGCAGGATGCCTGACTTGTGTGCAGCATAATGGCCGTTAATGACTATGCTCTGCATCAAATCGGAGCAGCTCACTCCAAACCACCGACTATTATGTCTATGTACGGCCTCATTCCTTGGTCAGCTCAAAAGCCGACGTACGATGTTGTCACTCGTACTTTCAGCGAGGCCATGGGTGTCCTCTCTACTTCACTGGAACGTCTCGTTCTGGAGGCTGAAGTAAATCTTGCCAACTTGGAGAGACTGGAAGAACGCCTTTCGACACTGCACGAAACGGTCTCTCGCGAAGATCTTGAGCTTTCTGGTGCCAAGTCCGAACTGCTCGCGGAACTCTGGACTAAACTTGGCGGTTACAAGAAAAAGCTACGAAATTTCGACAGCCATCTCTCTTTGTTGATGAACTTGGGTTCGTACAGAAAGAAGGCATTAGCACACGTCGTTGCCGCCCTTCAAGCCCTGAAAAGTATGAGCAGCGATATGGAAGATATGCGAGAACGCGTTGCGGCGCCTGACCTCGTGGGCTCAAGTATTCCTATCGAAGTGCACATGAAAAGCATCAAGACTGGACTAGAACGTTTGAAGGAAGGACGAGTCCGGGCGAAGAAGTTGGAAGAGGACACAATTCGGCGCGTTCTTGGTATACCGGGTTGAGGGTCTACCTCTTGTATCATTGATTTAATTATTTGTATCATACATGTACATACTATCGACTATATATAGTTCAAACGACAATCTAGACGATGTCCTTCGGTCCCCTCGGTCGTAGAAAGCCTGTGGATAGGGATGATGGCATCAAAATCGTTTTATTGGGCTTCATGACGGTGATGCATCGATCATGTATGGCTTATGGACCGAACCTGTCGGGTGCCATACCATAAAGTCATTCACCGTCTAGAATGAGCGCGTCAAAGCAAGATCAGACGCAGGATGGAGCGCCGTCTTTATTTAAGAAGATGAAGTGGGTGCTTACACGAACAAGTCATTGAACTGTAGAAACCTTCACTTGGAAGACGTTCTAGGATGGAGGATCTCGTCTAAAAGTTCGGCGACCTTTCGGCGTGCCTCGTCCTTTTCTTCTTGAACAACCTTAAGTTCAGCGTCGCGGCGATGAGCCAATTGAGCCTCGTCTGAGAGTAAGAGCAACAACTTCATCGAGTGGGTAATTGAAAGCAACGAGTTCGCAGCGCGGACCTAGATACGTATCCACGATCAGATTATGCCAAGGCGTCAAAATGGTACACAACCATCGACTCTGCGCGGGACTGTGCCTGGAACGATTCCTGCGCGATGCGAAACTTGTCCTTGTCCCCAATCTTCAAAAATTAGACTGGGTATAAAAATGCAGTCAAAGGGTGAACTCACGGAAGCCAGGCTAACGAGGTCCACCATCCCGTCAACAAGAGTCTCGACCTCCATATCGACGCGTTTGTTCCATTCCTCCTCGATACTATCAAGATACTCCGCTGAGCTCTGGTCTATAGAAGCTTGAGCATTTCCACGCGAGATCTTTGCAGTTGGAAGGGCGGAGGGACGTGAGACGTCGGTTTGTGGAATATCTGCCATGGAGGGTGAAGGAAAGTAATTTGAATGTCACCGGGCCATTCGGACCGGAGTACATTCTCTTGGCGCCCCTCCAAATCCTAGGTGTAGACTTTATCTGACCCGCGTATCTTCAGTACAAATTCGTGCCACGACATTTGAACGTACATTTGTATTGTCAAAGCCACCATTGGCAAATGAATTTTCATAAAGCTGCGGCTAAGAATAGTATTCATTGAGAGAGTATTTTGTAGTTCACGAGGCAGAATATATAATTTTACAAGATGGACGGTGAAAGTAACTAATATAGACCTGGTATCAACTTGTAGGGCACCGTGCGCTTATACTCGCTCCAAGATTCGGCATACTATCGAAGTTATTCAATTCATAGGTAAGGGGATGGGGAGACGACTCACTTGTTCTTGACAATACTTGTCCAGGCAAGGTATAGCGCGTGTCACGAAATCACGGACAAAGAACGTTGTGATCAATCCGCTCCAAATCCATCCGCCCGCTGCAAGTGCATATCCTCCTCGCATAAGGATGTGACCGGTGTAATTGATATGTCTCGCCAATGAAAACAGCCCGCCGGAGTAGTTCTTCCCTTTGTTCTTCAGATTCTTCTTAAACCGTTTCCTCTGCATTTCAGAAACAAGTTCGAGGAGGATTCCTGTCACGTATGCCGCGGATCCAACGGCAAGTGGGATGGATGGGAAACCGGGATCGTCTAGATCTTGACCTCCGTCGGTGGCGGCAGATGTGAGTCTGTTGATGAAGAGGAGGGAGTTGAGACTGTTGAACATGAAGTTGAATGCACCGATGGGAAGAGCGTTTTTCACAGGCATTTCCTGTTCTGCCACCGAGGTGAGCCAGAAGATTTGTTTGAGACTGCAGCCGGCGGACATAAGGAAGAGGATGAGGCGATAGGGGGAAAGTCCAATGCAAGGTTCGACGGGTGTACCGAGGGGAAGAAGCTCGCCACCAAAGTGGTTGATGAGCGACGAGCCTAGGTTTTGGGATAGAATAGCATGTTGGAGGAGGGGCTCAGCGAGTCGTAGGCCAACAAATACGGTCGACCCCAGCGGCGATGGTCGTTTGATTCTGGAGAGGTAGTCGTGGAAAAGGTCTGTCTTGGGAGATGGCGACATTCCAGTAAAGCTATTAGCTAGATAGTTGGGTGAAAACGGGAAACCCTGCAGGCTTTTTAAGACTTGTCTAACACGGCCGGGATGATGTCACATTTCATTGATCCTCGAGCCGACCGACTGACGTGTTCAACCGGCACCATGACACTCGGGCCACGTACGGCTAGCGAACTTTGTATGTAGGAGGAATCATCCCTATGAAAGAAGTTGTCCGGTCTTATAAACGATGACACGGTTCCAGCTAAATGGATAAGGGTCGATTTTTAAGGTCGAGAGGAAAGCCAGGATTATGAACAGAAGTACCAAGACAGGTGCATGAAGTCTTGGCAGTAACTTCCTTTGCTTCTTAGAACCCAAAAAATCGATTATGGCAAGACTTGCTTTCTTGAACGCTTGGACTGAAACTGAACCTTTCAAACCTACGCTGATGCGTGTCGCGCGACACCTGACATCCACGTGAGACAGTTCCGTAACCTTCGACCGTGATCTATTTAGACTAACGCGTCACGTTCTTTGTCCCTTGTACGCCTTTTTTTTCCAATCACCACCACAACTCAGCAGCAGGACACTTGGTATCTACCATGAGCGATAAGTCTTACTCGTATACTGGTAGTGGTACCAATTCACAAGTATAATTGTTTAACTGAGAACAGTGGCTTTTTTGTTGACCTTTTCTCAAGGGAAACCACTATTGTAGCCGCCAGGACGATAGTACTGGTAACAGTGGTTATCACTATTCCAATACGTACGTCTTCTGTAGTGGCATCTCTCGGCTCTAAGCTAACTTTCCTTCCAGGAATGGTAGTTATTACTACAAGAACCCCAACGGTTCGACATACTACAAAAGTGGAGATGGATATACGAAGTACACCTCACCTAGGGGCCAGTCTTACTCTAATAAGAAATAACGGTATGTTGTGCATCATGCATGTCAGCTACTACTGATGGTGAAACAAGATTGATTTGTCAATGTGGAAACTTTGGTGGCACAAATACTGCTTCTTGTGGTGTCAAATAGTCTGTACCTTTGAGTTTCAAGTGGATCAGTGTGTCTTGAGACAAAATTGTGAGATGTACGTGACAACTGACACTAGCTTTTCAAAGTGACAGTGTTCAGCTGACCTTGCCAAAACTGTGCTTTTACCAGTAGTTGGTCTTCGTGCTCTGATGATGCTGCTATATGCTTTGTATGGCAAGCCACGGCACAGTCTCATCTTTGTTCAGAGTTGAACTTTATGATCCAGATGGTTGAGCTAACTGGAGTCGACGTCCACGATTCATCAGCACTCAGCATCACTTCAATTCAACATGCATAAATACCTACGTATACTGTATTGAATACTTACGAGCCTGTCATTGTCGAGTATGACGACATTAGTGGCAGGAGGACGTGACTCGACGCGGTATTATCGAGGGACTTAAGTATCCATGATCGTGATAAAGCTTGAAGCTCGGTTTCATGTTCGGGCTCGGAAATATCAGTCACGACATTGCGAGATCCGAGGAACATGGCTATAGTCTGCACCTTTAATATCGTACAGAGGAGTCTTGCAATGTCATACCACAGTGGTAGTTTGCATATCTTTGTTTGATGTTGAATAACACCCGGAGCTCGATTCATCACGCGAAAGGTTCCAAGTGGTCATGTGTACATTTTCAGCCGCGCGCACACTAGATGGTGAGTATAATCTTGTCGTACCTATGGTTACTCGTGGTTGCCCCAAAACATATCAATTCACGCGGTGCCTTCCTTCAGGACTCCCGTCTCCAGCAAAATCGCACAGCATCGTACTCATGTTCCCAACCCTGTGAGTTAAAATGCCCTCTTTCCAGGGCCCCGTGGCATCACCTAGCGCCCAATGTGATGCCTTCCATCCGGTTTTCCCGGGAAGCGCAGTTGATGGAGTATATAAACGCAATCGGCTATCGTTAATACATATTGAGCCATGCTTCTGGGTTGCCCATTCCACATGAATTGTATGTATCTGGCGCAGGGGTATCTGATCTAATACTTAGCGATAACCGGTCGATATGCCTAATTTTGGGAAGGGTCGTATAGCGACAAGCAACCTTTTCGTGAACGCAAAATCTTTGTATGTGGGGGACCTTATCGCGTCCATTGCCCATGCATGGCCGGTTAGATATTCGGGGATCTTGGCCTGCGAGCATGTGCTGTCGCTGAGAAAAACCCCCAAAAGGTGGTCAGCCGTATGGCTCATCTTGATCTACGATCTATTCAGGCACGACATAAAATGATGCTGATGGTAAGAGGCCATCGTGGACGTGGGTACATGAGAGGCTAGAACACATGCCAATGGAGAGTGGACTGCACGTGGTGACTGAAGGTTGAACCACAGGTGCCGCATTGTTGAGAAAGGGGATGGTAGTAGATAGAAAGGCCTGCAGACTGGCTGCGGACGATGTGCAGCAGAGGGCAGGCAGAAAGTAAGAGCAAGGACGATTCTCGAGACAATAGATATGAAACCGATCTTATGCATGCAGGTTCGATTTTGGGACTCCGCCCTTACCAAGATCCAGCGGTTGCCATTTTCACCGCCAACTTTTTCTTCTGCCATCATCAGCCTTCTCGTCGTCGCTCACAGCGCCGAGCTTTCCAACGTCGACGGCTGTCCTTGTCTGCTGTGCGATCTATATTTTCTATCCGTCTCCAGTCTGTTCATGTGTTCACCTTTCAGCGCGAGATCCGCCCTCATCGGGAGATACGCAGATTCAAAAGCATCTCCTGATCACAATCTCACTTTTTGCGAGACATGGCCAGCCATCTCTCTGGCCAGCATGCCAGATACCCCCAAAACAACCGCGAGGAAGACGCTCTTCGTCTTCCGTCTATCAAGGACTTGGGCTTTCGCTACCCCTCTCGTCGTGCCCAGGACCCTCAGGATGGTTCTTCTCACGCCTCTCCAGCCAGTATCGCTCCGGCAGACACTTCGATTGGTCGTGACGTCCAGGATAATTCGGCAAGATGGGCTCGCTCAAATCTCCAGGTCCAAAGTCCTGTTTCCGTGTCTACACATCTTCAACAGCACCAACCACAGCACCATCACCATCAGCAGCAGCTCACACCACCTCTTTCTGCTGGCCATGAGCCCCTACAGCCGAAAAATGAGTATTCGTCAAAGCCTGATGGCGCCTTCATGACACCTGGACTTCCGTTGTCGGTACAGTCGACACCTGTTCACGGGACGGTAACCATTGGCCCTGGTACCCGGGGCGACGAGCCAGATCAGTCAAAGAGGCGTCGGAGCTCAGTCAACATGGGTGGTCCTCGTGATCAACGCAGCAGTCATGTAAGTAGGTTGACTTGGCTTGTATGGTCATGCTCTTTGTCAAGTGCTGACGAATTGCCGTTCTAGACCGCCTATCCCCCTCATTATGCTCAATATCCGCCTTCTCAACCCCCGCAACAAGCTTACCAGATGCAGCCGCCAATGTCACACCCCGGCCCTCCTGTCCAGCCGCCTATCGATCATGTCGCCGCCCAACAAGCTGCCCCGCCTCCTCACCCTGGATATTCGCCCTACCCACCACAATACCCACCATCACCACCTCCTCCTCCTTCTCGCGTTCCACTTCATTCTGCTCCTCAGCAGCAACAGGTTCCACCTACAAGTAATCCGTATCCGCCTGCGCCAGTCCCACCTCCGCATAGCCCATGGGAGCAGCCTCACCATGCCCAACCACCGCATCAACATCAGCCGCCTCCGCCTCCTCAGCCTCCCGCCCACCTCCCGCCTCAGCATGTTCCTCACATTCAACAACCACCGCATTCTGTGCCTCAGCATTCTGTGCCGCAGCATTCCGTGCCTCAGCACCCACAACCACCCCCGCCGCCTCCTCCATTGCTGCCTCAACACCATCACATGCACCCGCAACACCCGCAACCACATCATTCTCAACAGCCTATCGTCCATCCCCCTCTGGGACACTCTCAACCACAACCCCATCAGCCACCACCCCAAATACAGCAACCACAGATACCTTACGCTAGGACCACCGCCATTATTCCGATTGATACTCGTAGTCAATACCCGGCTGCCGATGAGAGAATCCCGGTTACTGTCCGGGACAGCACAATGAATGAAGTTAGTCCTCTCTTTTTCCGCTTAACTCCATCTCACTTTAATTATAGATCATGAAACATTGTCAGGTCTTGCTCGACTTTGCTAGCCGATATGGTTTGTCCAGATCCTAGCTACGAGATAGATCCCGGGGTACTGATGCATGTACTCATCAGCCCAAATTCAGCAAAGCATTCCGGACGTCAGCCCCCCGCCGGATGAGATACAGCACATGTCCCACCTCGCTGCAGAAGTCGTCCGACTCTTGGAGCAATATCGTCGTCTCAACCTTCCTGAACCTGACCGTGTCAAAATGGATAGTAGCATAGCAATGACGCCACCTGATGATCACCGGCCTCCAAAACGACCCTGGGAGGACATGTCGCAGGATGAAAATTCCGGTCTGGTTGAATCTCCCGCGTTTCCCGAGGTAAATTTCAAAAAGTCGTGCTATTCGCGCTGTCTCTCAAACTATTATCAGCAACAATATCCCACTCCGGTGGAGAATAAGCTGCAATCGACTGCCGAGCAGGATATGGAAATTATTCGTACAAAACGAGCGACTGCCGGCGGCTCGGGGACCAGCACTCAGCCGAAAAGCAAGTATCGAAAAAGAAGTGTGAGTACACAGCCCTTATAGCCGCTATAACTTAGATTTCCAGCTGACCCTGGGATCGTCCTCTCAGCGGGCCACTCCTCCAGGGAAATGTCATTCTTGCAATATCCGGGAGACGCCCGAGTGGCGGCGCGGACCCGACGGAGCTAGGACCTTGTGCAACGCTTGTGGACTCCGTGAGTTCTTTCACAATCAGATCTGCTTTTGTTTTAGAAGTCAACTGATGTCGTACATCGTCAGACTATGCGAAACTACAACGTAAAAGGGAAAAACAAGCGGGACTAAATGGCGAAGCACCACCACGTATTGACATGGAGACTCTCCGTCAATCCGCACGTGCGGCTGAAATCGATAAGACTCACTCGCGGTCCAAGAACGGACGTGCACATCAGTCGAACGAGTCGACTTCGCCATTGGAGCCTGGGAAGCCACTGCCGCAGCAGCATCATCAAGGTTCTTTCCAGCTCGTTCCGATGGTAGTCACTCAAGACCCTGGGTCTGCCCCCCCGCCGCCGCCATCACAGCAACAACAGTCCACTTTGGGTAGTGCACCTACCCCACCATGGCAGGCATCCGTGCAGCCTTCTTCAACTGTCCGCGCCTATGCTCCTGAGCAACTCCAGCATCAGTCCTTCATAAGAACATCCCATCAAACAACCAACCATACTTCAGCGCGCTAATATCTAGGATATCGTCTTGTTGCTGACAGCCTCTTACTTACTCTGTCGGTGTAAACCCTATTGCCTCTTCCATCGTATATCTATTCGCTCTTTTTTACCCACAGATTTTGGTTTTGGTTTTTATGTTTTGCCTGTATAACGGCGCTACTATGAAGCTTCCTGCAGTAATAGTGTTTTTATTTAACTTTGCACATAGCAGCATTCCCTCGTCCACGTACTGCAATTCAGACTAATCGCGCTTCGTTATAGTACTTTCACTACTATCAATACAGTCTTTATTTTTGTTCGGTTCACGATCTTATGCATCCTCATCTTCTCATGTGCAGACATTGCCAATGGAATCTTCATATGTACGCACAAGCCCGACGGATAGATGCACAGATGGCGTCAAACTTCTCTCAGATCCGTCACAGTCGAGGTAAATTAGGCTTCACAGGGATATCAGAAAGATCGTCAAATTTGCTTCAAGGTATGCAGATCATTCGCAGAATATCCCGAAATGTATTAACAACTAGTCCATTTCCTTCCAATGCAATTCGTGACGGACGTATGTACAATGTATGTACAATGGTCTCTCAAAGAGGACAAGGGTGGTTTCGAATCTGGACGGAATCTGAGATTGCCGACCTCGGGTACAAATGTACATTAGACGAGACGATCTGGAGAGCTGCTCTCTGTTGGGCACATTGTCGGGACATTACTGGGCATCCAGACTGAGTGTTTGTAAACACACAGTGATTCGCCGAAACATTGAGAAAAAAACAAGACAAGGATCTTTTTATTTCCCGCCCATCGTCTTTACGACACCCAGCGAGATCAAGAAATGATTGTAGATCGATTATCCACGGTCAGGTCAGTAGGTTATCAGAGTTAACCGCGTTAACGATCGATCGGGTCATCTCCGATTTGCAGCCGATCCATCGTTCAAGCCTCTCTTGGTACTTCGCGTTATACAAGAGCGTAATTTTACAGCAGAAGTAGTACAACTTCGAGCATAGAGAACGTGTCATACATTGGGGTGCGAAGGTTAATCATATCCACGTTTCTTGGACGCTCCACGAATATTCTCCTCCGCCTTGATACCCTGCTGTTCCCCAAATCGCCAGCTGACGATCCTTGACATGCTTCCCGGTCTGGCATTCATAGCCAGCAACCGAGGCCGGCTTTTTGTCACAAGGGGTTGCACGACGAGCGTGACGAGTTGCACGCCGGGAAAAGGTGGCAGAGTGTGTCACGACCTGCGCAACGTGTCAGTGCTTCTACCACCATACCAAAAGTATAGTTACACATGCACCCTTACTTTCCCAGATAGCAACCAGAGTCCGGTTCCCACCTGAAGCCGACGTGAAAGCGCAATTCCCACCGATTTGGTGGAAAAGGAAATTGGGAATAGCGTTTGATTCGGCCTTGGGTACTCCAAAGACGCGGCGTGTGAATGTCCTGACGAGACACGGAAGGGCACTAATACGTGATTGAGTTCAAATGACAGAGTACTCAATGAAATGTTCACCTGGGGTAACACATACGCTCTTCCAACCGGTGACCGGGTGGATACCCACGACAGGGTGAACGGTCTTGGTTCCCTCGAGCACCCTCTACCTGCCAGTGTGCGGCGGCACTGCAAAGAACAGTTAGGCCTTGGTAGCTGGATTTCATACGACATCTGTTATCACGTCCTATCTTAGAACCAGTGCGGGATGCACATGGGAAGACGTACGTCAGTGTGCAGGAGCTCTACTCTGGAGAAGACATCAGGGTCTGGGCGACGGGATACATGGTTGTAAACCACTGAGATTAGAGATGAGTATGTTGTAAGTACTTCAGGAAAGTATTACCGTGGATTTGTCAAAGATCGTTCTCAGAAATCGGGGTTGTTGGATGCTTGTTGGTGGACCGAAGTGGCTTGCAAGATCAAGCTGTTGTTGGATATTCAAGTGGGGTTCCTAATCACGGAAAACTTTCAATGGAATATGTCACTCATGTATATTTTGTGAAATAACAATACAAATAGCTTACACACAACGCGGCGTTAAGTTGAACTCCATGCTTGAAATCAAAGCTTGAGTCAAAGCATAGACAGGCTCACAATTCGTCTGCCTAGGGTCGATACCCAAGATGTCCATGCCAGTTGCAGGAGTCAGACGTATAACCCTCTGAGCAGTATCCAATAGGTTTCGTGTGTAGATATGTCCAAAACAGTCTCCGTTATGTCATTTGGACTCCAATCAAAGAAGGCTAGTCGATTTTTGGCAATGTATGCTGGTCACGGCATGCCAGGGGAAGCAAGAGATGGAACCACAGAATTCGAATTCTACGTACTTGTAATTGTTATTCTGTTGTCTCCAATGGACGAAAATGGTACAGTTTGAATGTACTTCAGAGTCCACTATTGGCTGAGTACGCCAGACAACACCACTGCTGGCAACCAATCATATTTTTTTCTAGAAATATTGAGAAAGAAACATTACATATATCATTGTGTATTTCTCACAGAAAAATAGTTAGACAATGAAAACTATCTTTTGCCATGATAAAAAAACTTGCAAAGAAATGACGTAACATGTTTCTTTGACGCTTTGTCTTATGGAAACAGGTTCTGGCACCAGCAGTGTACTCCGGTCGCTTAGCGAAGCGCTCCCCAAATGACACTCCCATTGGAAAACAGGATGCTTAGTGATGTCTCAATTTCTTGTCATGAGATCCTGGTATGAAGAAGGTAGTGCAATAGGGTACGCGTCGGGGAAATCCGATAATACGAAGTGTTGAGGGAGAAGTCCGGGGTCCCTGGGTCTTTGAACACAAGTTGACTGCTGCATGTTTTCTTTGCTTGTAGAGCTTTACTCAAGCTTTGTAAAGTAAAGAGAAACAAGTAGACACATGGATCGCATTCAGAATGGTCAGGTTCGACCAAGCATTTGACGTGATTCTGCCAGAAACCCATATTTAGCACGAAGACATGACAAGTGATCATGCTATCATCAGTCGGGCAAATTTTATTTATCTCTCCAGTTTCCCCAACCGATCTGCAACCCATCCTTGGTTATCAGAATCATGCCTGAAGGATCAAAGAAGCATGTTTTGATCAACCATTGTGGCATGGACTTCGAACATGAAAATGCAGATGGACAGGCATAACTGATGATGATTTTATTTTAGGGACCTGTGGTACAACTATTGATGCACTGAAACTCCTTCTCGGTGAATATCCTGGTTGTATAGAGAAGGTACCATTCTGTATTGTTACTTACTTTTTGACTTGTATGCTAATCTATTCTTACAGTATCACTTGTGTCAGGGGACCTGTCCAAATCAGACCCCATTCTTGTTTCCCTTGTTATGAGCCATACTTGCATCCCCACCCTTTTGTCTTTTGGGGACAAGTACTTTCAAACCAGGGCTATTCAACAGTACTACTTCAAAGTGGCTATGTCCTGGGAGCCTGGAGATTGAGGCCAATCAAGATGAACTTCCACTTTTGGGATTGGATTCCAGACTTAGTGTTATGTAGTGTTTTTATTAGAAGCTCTAGAGTCAATTTTCTGAGCACTGGCATTGGGAATCCTCAGACTAGTTCTCTTTGGATCTCCTTCTGCCAGTTGTGTGACTTAGCCACAGCCTCCAGAGGTTGCCCCTACAACTTGGGATGTTGGGGACTTTTTCAAAGAAACATTATTAGTTGAGATACTGTTTGTAGTACATCAAAATTTGATCAAACTTGCCTTATTTGGTAGGCAGGAAAGCAGGGGGGGGGGTTCTGGTGACTACTTAAACACAAGTTAGAACCTTATATCTTTGTATTTCTGCTTGCATACCCCTTATCCTGTGCTTCACATGACCTGGTAATGAGCCTAGGTCTTTGCTAAACACTGATTAGCAACATTTGATGACCTCAGCAACATATTTGATGACTTTAGCAACATATTTGATGACTTTAGCAACATATTTGATGACCTTAGCAACATATTTTATGACCTTAGCAATGTATTTGATGACCTTGGCAACATATTTGATGACCTTAATGACACATTCTATGAGCAACTGCTAGCAACATTCTGAGGCCTGCCAGAGAAAGCATTCCTTAAAAGGCATTATTGTGATATGAGTCAAGCTGTCTGTCAAAAAGGACACTATCATTCCTGCTATCATACTTACTGTCACTACAGACATTTTCTAATATCTTTAACATTTTTTTATGTCCTTGCTTACATTTCTTCTTCTTTTAGCTCTTTTGGATTAGCTAGTATAGATATTGTACACTTACTCTGCACATACCATCAAGTAATATGAGGCACATCAACTCTGTTCATCATTACTTCTCACTATGCTTCAGATTTCAAGCTTGTCTTTCACACTAAGCATTCTTCCTTCACCATTATTTTATCTAGCAATTGTGCTGATATTTGTTGAGCTGTGGCAACCTAGCTGTGTTTAGACAAGTACCACTCTAGGTCTAGTGTCATGACTCATCCCTGAACCCCCAGGCCTCATCCTGACTCCTCAAATCACACTCCAACTAAACCCAACAGCCCTGGAGCACAACCCAAACCTCCATGAGCCTCTATGAGCCTCTCCCCAACCCCAGTGCTTGCCTCAACAAACCCCAATGCTTCTCTGGCAAACCCCAATGCTTCCCCTAGTAGCCTCTGTTACTTCCCTATCCCCTCCCAAACATTTGGATAGCTCTGACACTTCTTTTGGATCCTCCAGGCACACATCATGGGTACACATCAAGCATCACAATGGTCTGCCCACCAGTCTCAGAATGTCCCCCACACCTGGACAATCACAACTGATACCTGTTGAATCTGCATGACTC